>JAYDZG010000014.1:6918666-6932133 GCA_034509265.1 Microcambeva bendego
AATTAGGGCAGCTCGCCACTTAAACCCCTTAGGGGAGGTGATCTGTAACGCCAACCACACCGGAAGCCGAACTGCGAACACATTGACCTTTTTATTTGATCTTAAAGTTAGAGTACATTGTATCACTTCAGTGATCAATATAAATGACATAAGCTTGATGACCAAGTACACAGTGTACACAAGTGGGTCAGCAAGACACTTTGCTAAAAGAATCCTGCCTTGCAAGAACCACATGTCCTTATCCTGCAATAATAGTACTACAGAGACAAAGTACTATTGTACTTCTTTAGAAAATACAGTGACATACAAGAAATACACAACATGTCATTACTATCCTGAATACTGCAGTCTCATCAACACACAGAAACTAAAATAATATATTTGGAGTGCAGAAGTAGAGCTGCAACAGACTTACACTTACACACTATAACTGTAACTATTGTACCAGTGAAAGCATAGCTGGCCAATTAATTTTCACACAGTTCCAACAAACGTTTTAAGCCCTTGGTATGATCATTACACATAGTGTGTAGTTAATTTTTCATTATGCATATAGAAATGCCATGTCCTCAAAATTGTCTAAAACAATGTCATTACACTGTGTCCATCAGAGACCAGTCCGATCAAATTTCATGGCTCACCAAAACCGATACAAAACCTGTTAAATGTGTCAGGTCAAATCAATTTATTTGTATAGTGCTTTTACAATAGGCAAAAAGCAGCTAGTTACAGGGTTTAGGATCACCAGACCAAAAACACCTGTTGAGTAAGTCGAGGGCGACTGCAGCAAGGAAACACTACCCAAAAATACCGGAAGAAGCCTTGCACGAACCAGACGCAGCAGTGGTGGAATTGAGAATATTTTAAATAAACAGGATTTATACAGTTCATGTGAACAAAAAAAATACATTAAACTTAAAGGCTTAACTAGCAGGAACTTTAGGAGATAAATTATAGAATATATAGGAGTTCTTCATTATTCAGTTTAGTTTCTGAAATAGTCTGTTGTGACTTCTGGAAGTTCTTTAAGCAAACATGCGAGGCTCCATCTAACCTATCAGGAGCAGCGTTATTGGACTCGAGAGGTGAAAAATCTTCCATCAGAAATATCACCTCGGAGTAAAACAACAGGAGATTTGGTTAAAAAGTGAAATCATTAGGAGTAAACTGTTTTACTGAGAGTTGCTTTCGACTCAGGCACCCCTAAACATAACTGCATAACTAAAAGGGAAAGTGAGCAGGTAACAAGGTCATGAAGGCTTTCACGGGACAGCCCTGTTCCTGGAGGTCAAAAATCAGGCAGCCAGAAGCAGATATGCTGTGCTAAGAAATCAGAAGAACATGAGAAAGCCTGAGTAAATAAATATGTTTTAACCTAAATTTAAACATTGAGACTGTCCGAATCTCGAACAGAGGCAGGGAGATTATTTCAGAGTTGAGGAGTGTTGTAAGAAAACGTTGTTCCACCAGTTGTAATCTTTCAAAAGACTCTTTAATAGCTCTTTAATAAAGCTGTTTTTGCACAGGGTGGAGAGAACAAGGACTCATTCTTCAGCTGATTCTGGACCCATGTGCAGGGGCTGAAGACAATTAGAACAAAAGGAATGTGTCCGTAATGTTTTAAACTAGAAACACTTCAAGTAGAAAAACATCTGATGGCAGGTTTGAGAGTGTGAATCAATCAAAAATCACATAAATTATAATAAACTTACATGGAAAGCATGTTAGCCACACATTCACACAATGACTGACAACAATAATTAAATGTTTTTACATTTTATGTCTTACAAAACCCATGCAAAGCTTCAGTAAAATTGTTATTGAAACCAAGCATATGTAATACAGTACACAGAAATAGCTTTCTTTTCTGTGTGTTCGTGTAGGATCCTTTGATTTGCACTATTTTTTACATTTTAAAATGTAATTTTAAAGGGGTTCTGTACCTTTTGTTTGGTCATTTTGAGCTAAAACAAAGACCTGCAGTGCCATTAACCAGTCCTATAAGTTTGTATGGCTCACCCACAAGATACAAAGCCTCTAAAAATACTCATTAATAACTGTTTATCTGTTTTTGCACCATCTTATAATTGGATTACAGGTTATTGTTAATATATTTATAAATGATTGACATTAAACAGTTTAAACAAGTCAACACATGACAGTGTAGTGGATCCACAAATCTCTAATTTGGGTTAAGTGTTTTTAAAGGCCCTTTTTGCCATATCACATTTATTACAGAGCATGTCTGGTCATATTTTCTTTTAACTCTAGAAAATAAACATTGTAAAGAAAACATTGTTTAGTTTTGTGTGTGTAAATTACAAAACTGATTTGTCCAAATACCAAACACCTCTTGACACTGAGACACTGTAGCTTCAGTTAGCAGGTGAATTATAACTGAGCAATTATCTTTTCAGTCTGACACACTTTATTGGTAATTTTTATTTATTTTGAGCACACAAGTTTTCAAATGTTTTGTTACTGTGAAAACCTTTTATGCAACTGTGTAAATGTTCTGCCTAACATTTCACAAATCCAACATTCATCGTGTGTCCTTTTGTATATTTTGTACCTAAAATGAAAGCTAGCATTGAAAGCAATAATTCAGCAATTCGTGGCTGCCCTGTTGAATCCCACCATTCAATATTTATTCATGCTCCAATTCCATGTTTCTTGGCCTGATTTCTTCTTTCTACCCCACTGAAGAAAAAAAAAGCATCGATTTTAGATGACATCTGTCAACATATGGAAGGTCACATGAAAGGCAAAGACGAAATTGTAAACTACAGCTTGAGAGTTGCATTAAATGAAGAAAATACAGGCATATACAGTAAACCCAGTTTCGTGGTTCAAGGTTTGCAGACTCTACTAATATCCTTTACATTTTATACATTTGAATGCTTAATTATTTAGAAGAATATAATTACTAATTTTGTAACAAATTAGTGTAAAATCCGCTAAATTTACTCTACTTATACCAAATAAAACATGATTGCATGAATTACTACACACATCAGGGTGGCATTGGTATAGTTTTATGAGCTGGACTGAGGTAAGTGGTGTAGTAATGTCATATCTCTAAAGTGGTTTTAGCTGAAAAGAAAACCAACATTTTTGTATTCTATTTATTCTATATATTGTTGGTGTAACGGGCACGCGCTATGGGTTTGGGCACTGCTGTGTGTCTAAGTATACGTAACAAATGAGTTTGTACCTGTGTTAAGCACACTTGACAATTGACTGCCAATAAAGTCTGCCTTTTAGACTTTTGAATGTTGTCTAGTTTTTTTTTCTGGCTAGAAGCGCACCTGTGTTTTCCATTACCAACATGGGAATATGCCAATAATTTACCTAAACACACCTCTTTTCAAGACTACCATGGCCATTGGCTTTAATATATTCACCAATCATTGTTAGCACCCTTGCTATTTTAAAAGTGTTTACATTATAGAACAGAAACTACTACTACTATGTACATAATGCAAATTAAAGAATTTAATTCATGTGGATTTTTCCACTGGAACCTAAATAATAGTTCACAGAAACTTCACATGTTTATGGGTTTATCATGGCAATATATATGCATTTCATTTACTAATTACGTAACATAAATATTCACACCAAATTACTCTAAATGTACCCTCCTTGTAACAAATAACATAATGCAGTACGTACATATTATTAGTTAAAAAACAAAACAAAAAGAAAACCAATGTGTGAATGTTGTTACTTCAGAGAAGACTCGGTTTTATCTTCAACAAAACTGCTTCATTAACATACCATCAGCTTCCATGATCAGGAAGCTTGTTTTAACAACACATAGAGATTAGTGCACTTTGCTCATTTACAAATCTATTTACAAATGAAACACTGTCTACAACCAATGGCATACTAATAAATGGTGCCTACTACAAAAATACAGATACAACGCCTCCCTTAATGAAACACAACCATTTCTAGTGTCCCTAGAAAGCTAAACCTACACACTAAACAGGGGAAGCGGCTTCATAGTGAATTAACCTGGTATGACAGCTCCCGCTCCATAATTGATTCTACTGGACAGAGTGAAATTGGGCAGGCACAAAACACTGCAATAGTGACTGTAAATTACTTTTTGGTTGCCTATTTGGGGTTTAATGATAAAAACAGGCATTTGTAAGCATTTTCTTGGCTGTGTCCAAAATTTGCATTTTTCATGATTCGCAACGTTTTTACTGTAATTTACTGAATTTTTTGGAAAATATAGTTCAGGCTACAGTGAAATTATATCAAGAATTTAGTGCATTTAAGTAGAAGCATCCAATGGTAATTTGCTAATCTCAAACAATTTATTGAAACCAAAGCCAACAACAGTGGTGGCAATACCCCAACAAAAAACGTCAATGTCTCAATAACTTGTCATGTGCCCTTGAGCATTAATTACAGTTTGACAATGATGCTCATGCTGTTCACAGGTAGATTTATTGCCTGTTTAGGCCTGTTTAGGGCAGCCCTCAGGTCATTGAGGTTGTGATGTACATATTTACAAGCCTCTACACATCAACTCAGCTGATCCCATAGGTTTTCTATGGGATTCAGGTCTGGAGAAAGTGCACAATGATGCCTGGGCCTGGTGGTGGGGTCAGGCACCCTTGCAAGTCATCTAGCACACAGACCATGGTGATGTTAATGTGCCTGGAGTTGTGTGGCATTCATCATCCCATTCCACAGGGCACTGTTCAGTGTTCATCAGTGTGGCATGTGGCCAAAGGACAACAACTTCTATGCCTTTTTGTGACTCCCAGTCTCTGTATCTGTTGCAACCTGCTGATGTGTAAGCTTAGTGGCTGCTTCCGTCTGAGAACATCCTGTTTAAAGCCTCCCAATTGTGAGATACTGTTGATCAATTGTTAGGTGTCGTCTTGGTTTCATGATGTTAAAATGGGAACAGCGTGATGAGGAGGACTGTTTAAATACCAATTGTAATTGAACCAAGATATTTATTGGTTCAATTAAACATTAAACATCATAAATTATAATTTTATTTTGCTGCTTTTCATAACTATATTTCAACTTTGGTTATCCAAAAGTCTTGTCATGCAGTTATTTTTATTACTAAAGTAAATTAATTTGTAAATTTGTCGATCAAAATCATGTAAATATTTTTATTAACTGAATACCAAAGGGCAATGTAGGCAGAATAATTGTTTTGACACTTCAGCTTTCATCTGGTGTAGGTAAGTAAGTGTATGCACTATATTTTTATATGTTTATATTGCAACTGATACTATAATTTAAATATAGATCATTGTGTTATTTCTGTTTAACAGGTTTTCTAACTTTTCTGGTAAGCCAATGCATGTTAGCATTTCTTTTGTTTAAAATAATTGTTGATGTATTTTTTGGAATTGTGAAATTGCTTTGAAAGTTTTACTAAATCCCTTTTAAATTGCTTTGAAAATCTACCAAATTTACTAAACCACCTTTAAATACCCAACAGGTTGTAAAAAAACAACCTGTCTCTGCTGTCAGAGTGAGATGATGCACTTGGGAGGCCTGTGGATGTACAGTATATGTTGCATATGTTGAATATATTGACCATGGAATTTCATGTTCCACCACAATGTGTGACTGCCCTCTTACAGAACATGACAGAAGATGAACAGCCTAAAGAGGGACCATTAACATCCATAGCTAAGCTTGAAACTGTAATAATAGTTTAATGTCTCACCATATTATTTATATTTAGAGGGCAAAGATATTTATTTGACCATATTGTGGTATAGAGAAGTGTGATCTTAAGATGGAGCACATAAAACTGCAAATAAAACAGACAAGCCTTAACAGTGAGTTGCTGGAATACAAGTTAAAGGTGGAGGTAGTTGCTGTGAGTGTATAAATGCAAATGTTCTTACTAAAGAATAAGGACAATGAAATTGAGTTGTAATTTTTTATTTTTGTATTTTCAGGAAATAAAGAAATGATGAACAAAAATTGTTGTCTTATTTATTTAATTAAAGGACAGATGAGTGAGAAATAATTATTAGAAGAAATAGTGATTGCATATTGCATCTCTGACCCTTCTACCATTTCTGTTGAGTAGAAAATGTGGTTCCTCCTCATTGCTTCCTCCTCTGCTTGGAGTATGACAGGATATTGCTCTCCTCTAATGGTGGCAATGTTGTGCAGTACCTCACATGCCACTATAATGTCACATGCCCTCTCTGGAGTGACCCTGAGCCCCCGCAGGCACTGAAACCTGGCCTTGAGAATACCATTTGTAATTTCAACCCTTGCTCTTGTTTTGGATAGGGCCAGGTTGTAGCGTGACTGTAGTGTGACTGTGTGATTGTTAACTTTGAATAACTTTCACATTCTCATTTCAAATGCTTAGAGCTAGTTTGTTTAAATTTGGACAATTTAATATCTTCAATTCACCTCAACTACATGTTTTTGGATAGAGGAACCCAGGATCTTCTTGCTGTGTAAAATTAAATTTATGTACTACCATCTGTGACCTGCACACATGGTGACAGAATGTGTTACTGTGCTAGTACTGATGTATGGACACTGTGACCTAAACATCTATTAAAAGGGTGAGGAATAAATAATAGGACAAAATAGGTTTTAGAAATTTACAAGGAATCAGGGAATCATTTATTTTTTGAATACTGTAGTAAAGACCGTATGAGTACCTGTACAACTTAACCATCTGGGCTTGTTAGGTGCATCATTCTTCCTCAAAATGTTGTGAGACTGATATGAGTAATAACTTACTCCAAAATTAGTTTGGAGTAAGTGCCCTGTTTTGGCCAGAAAAGCTCCTTAAAACAAAAGTTGGCAAAATGCTTACATAAATCTTGTTTAAGGGGACAATTAGAGTTTGATGGATATAACTTTTGACTACTAACTGAAAGGATAAAAAGCTGGCTTGGTTGGTATTTAAGGTGTGGAAGGCTTTTTAAACTTATTTGGGTATGAATCCATTCTTGCAGATCATGTACAACCTCATACATGTGACCACCTACCAGGACCTTATTGAGTCACTCCCAATCTGTCTCTTCATGCAGCATATGGCGGTTACTCTGGATATAAGCTGCTGGTCATAATAATAATGTAACTTGGCATTATATCATGCCTAGTAGTATTAAATAGGGTGTTCATACTTGGGTATGAATCTAATAACTGAATGATAGAAAGAAGAACTGGATGTTTTTATATAGACACCATAGAAAAATAAAGTAAATGAGAAAATTAGAAGAGAAATAAGAGATTGGAGATTTATTGCCCTGTGATGGAGGGGTCTCTAGACCATTAATGCAAGTTTTACTGTGGAATAAAAATCTCTACCATGCTGCCGTAACTCACAGGAAGTTCTTCATGCAATATTTAAGAGGGTCAAAGTGACATCATGTGATTGTAATTATTTCAATTATTTAGTTTGTTGAGGCATCAGTTGTAGTGGAATCATCATCATTGTAATAATGGTATTTAGAAGAATATGTGTATCATAGAGGTAAGCAATTAATTCAAACAAAATAATGCATTTTTACATCATTATTTTTTCATATAGCTCAACCAGAATTGAAGTGTATAAAATATCTTACATTTAAGATAATATAAATATGGTAACTGAGAGACAAAATAATAAATTACTAGAACTACCAACGCTTGCAGAATCGAACAGAATTATAAACTGTAGCAGCACATTAACTATGAAGCACATTTCTTCTGGTCAGTGGGTTGGTTACCTTTCTAGAGACACTTGAAAATGGTTTGAAAATGTTTAGTACTGAGAGTCAACCATTGAGTTGTTGCCCCGACTATCATACAAGCTCATGATCCGGATCATATTAGTGAATTCCAAATTAAAGGGGTTTCCACAAATTAAATCCACAAAGTCTGCAAATCCTGAACCATGAATAATCAGGGGTTTACTGTATATGTAAATTATTAAGTAGCAGGACTACTGGTATATTGTTGTACAAAGTACTTTGAAAATCATCTCTCTTTTTTTACAAAATCAAAAAATCACCTGTTACCATTAGCTGCACCATTTGCTTAAGCATTTCTGAGCTTATTTTAGTGATTAGATTAATTTAGTGATGTGTACTTTTGTCACACACAACCTCTTTAGTGCTCCTGCTCACCTGCCACGTCCACCTTCTTATTGGTCCCTGCTGATTGGTCCCTGCTGATTGGTCCCAGCAAACGAGCCCCACCTGAGAACTTTTAAGGAGAACTTTTAAGTGGGAATTTTTAAGCTAAGTTTTTTTTTTTAGTATTTGAATTGCTGGCCCATTTTATATTTATGCCTGCTCTGGAAACTCTTAGAAGTTTCATTCTGCCTTTCAGTACACGTTCTGGTTGGTTCTGTTAGGCTTTGTCTGTGTTTTGTTTATTTCTACTAGCTTGATCTTTTGTAAGATGTGTTCGCTCATTTGTTTGTTTCGGTTATTTATTGTGTACCTTTTTGCCTTTGTTCTGTTTAGCTTAGGTTGTTTATTTAGCATTTATTTCTTAGTTTAGCCTTTGTTTTTGTTTGGTGCTTCCCTGTTTATTTCTCCTTTGCTACTAATAAATCCATTCTTGGTGCACCTCACATTACAACTTTGTGTTTTGGTTCAAATAATACCTGCTTTTACAATGCTTGTTAACAGTTTAGGCAAAAAAATGCAACATGGATACTAAAAAAACAGAGAACCCCATTAATCAATAATATTTACACAGTTCTGGTTCATCTCTCACTTTAATTTTAGAAGAGTTTATGTTGCTACTTTCTACATTTCAATTTTCAGCATTTAGCAGACCCCTTCATCCAAAGGGACTTACAGTACAGTTACAGTATACAGTCTGAGCAATGAGGGTTAAGGGCCTTGCTCAAGGGCCCAACAGCTGCAACCTAGCAGTGGTGAGGTTTGAACTAGTGACCTTCAGATTACTAGTCCCCTAACCAATAGGCTACCATCTGGCCCAGTTAATTCCATTAAATATCATAGTTAACTTGTAACATGCATAAAGTTATTTCAAAAAAAGAAATAAATACTTTGCGGATATTTCGTTGTTTTATTTTACCTTTGCCTTCATGCACAGAACCCTGTTTTTTTTTCAATGTGCAGCAAATGGCATAGGTTGAAAATTGTATCTTATATCATGACTTCACCATGCCAAGCACCTACATTTTAAATGAATAGAGTATATATTTTAAATGGATCATAAGTACTTCTGTAACATTACAAACCCAGTTATTAAATGTGCTCATTGGGCTAACACTGACAGGAAGGGATCAATAGATAGCATACGCCTTTAATAACTGTTGATGTCATTGGGTGATCGTGGTTAATGCTGCAAGCTTACACTTCCTGCTTCAAAAGCTTTCCAGCCAACAACTTAATGATGTCAGGCTTTCTTTTTTTCTCCCTCTCTCCCTCCCTGTGTCTCCTGACACTTTCTCCAGTTGTCTGATCTATATGCTCTTTTCTATTAGCTTTTTGACCATTTTCACCACTTCATTGTTTAATTTCTCTTGATGCTGGGCTTGGCCAACAACACCTTTTCAATGGCTGTATTCAAAACTACTTACTTCACAAACTATATTTTAAAAGAACTATTATGTACTACTAGTAGATGTACTGTCTTTTTTGCAGAATTGTGTCCTAGAGGATACTGTACTGAAAGAATTGAGGTGCCTTGGCTTGGTGGTGTTGTGACTATTTTGACATGGCCTTGATCTTGTGGTAAAGATGGCACAGCCCATAGAGATTCCTACTTTTAAGTGTTGCCACCTGGTGGTGAACTCTTTGAGGGCAAAACACATCTACACATTATTGAAGTAATGTTCTTGATGCAGGAGGGCATATGGAAGAACTACATGGTGTAGTTGATCAGCTGGTATAGGACTGATCCATACACATTAGCAAGATCGAGCCAGACGACGTGCAGGTCTGTATTCTGCAGCTTGCCCTTTTGGATCTACTCCTAAATCATTGTATAGTGTTATATGCACCATGGAAAGCCTGGGACTCCTGCCTTGTGGCAGTTGGTGTCTCCTAAAGTTCACTCAGGTCACTCAGATGGAATGAGTTGCTTTTTCAGAGTCGTTCTCATGAGGTACCATAGTACCTTGGGGAAGTTCTTGTAGAGTTTGTAGGGGATTCCATTAGAGCCTGGTGCTGCTGAAGACCATGCCTTCTCTATGACTTGCGTGACTTCACTGAGCTTGAGGTGCATGATGTTAAACGCAGCAATCACAGATGCAGGCTTGGGCATTTAAAGACAAATCCTTTTAATCCTGGATCAGGTTCAATGTCTTGTATTCTATGGTCTTATAATATGTATTATGTTTCGCTGCCATTTGTCTATTTTAGATTGTGTAGTATGAGCAATTTTGTAAAACATTTTGTGAGTTTTGTTTATGATAAGTGATATATTAAATAATGTTAAGAGATCTGAATACAAAATGTACTTTATTAGTTATAACATTTTACTAAATATGATACTAATTTATGTTTTGTTTATTTTAAAACATTACATATAAATAATATCACATACAAAACATTGTTAGCAAATGAGACATGGATACCACACAGACATTGAACTTCAGTTTGGTGACATTGCATGACAATAAAGAATGTTCTCACAGGGTTTGTATTGATTTAATTTAATCCTCCAAAATTTGCAAATACTGACTTCTCCAATTTGTTTCAGGATATAAATCAGTTGGTAAATATATAACAGCATGTCCATGAATAGACCAGAATAAAGTGATATCTACTCTACTCATTTAGTCAGTATGAGCATGTTTACATGTCATGTGACTGAAATGTATTGAATCATATTACATATTTTAAGCAAGATAAATCATTCTATATTTGTAATGCCTCAATTGTATTTTTCTATATCTACAGTTACTGTCGTGCTTAGAAAAAAAGATAGTGTGTGTAAGAAAGAGGGGAGGAGGGGTGTACACCACTGGGGTTAAGTACCATGGGTAGGTTTTGACATGCACCCCCTCACACTGATCCATTAGCTAATGGATACCTTATGCATGGTAAGAGTGTTACCATCACTGTCAAATATCCCACCAACCATCACAGTTTGATAAGGTGTACCCGTAGGAGGAGCCAGCCCACTATATCAAGCAGGAGTTCACTAGAACCTATGGGAGAAGCGTGCTATGTGAGAGCACATTATATAAAGAAAGAAAACTTTAGGAGCTGTAAGACCAGATGCTGGAACTCTAAGCTCTATAAAACAACACATATAAAATGAGTCATTACATTATATAAGGAACAAAACTGTAGAGCAACACTATCACTACTGTGGGGTTTTTTTGAGCAGGGGTTTTCAAAGTCTCAAACCATCTCCCCCCAGACAGTGTAAAAGCTTTACGCACACAAGACCATAATTATTGTTTATTATGTATGTTCCATTTATTAAAAAAAACAAATACAAGAAATTGTTGAAAGATTATGAACATATTCATCTGCTCCCAATGTCTTATATTTTATCTTACTTTGTCACCAATAAAATCTTGTTTGCTACTATTTGTGTGAAATTCAGTATGTTGTTTCCTGCCTGCAATTCCCTTAATCAGATTTAGATCAGGTGAACATGCAGGATGGTCCAAAAGAGTGACATTATTCTTCTGGAAGGATTCTCCCTTGTCAGGCAGGCATTGTGAGCTGTTGTCCGGTTGAAAAACCCAGTCATTACCACACAACAATCCTATCTCAAAGTCAGTGAGCTTTTTTGCTTTTGCCATCAGGGGGTCTTGACAACATGAATACTTGGCATAGTATATACTGAAGATCTTCTAGGTGAAAGTTTGTGTGTGAATGTATGTGTCTTTTTCTGGTTCCCAGAGACGGTGGTAGCTTAGTGGGTAGAGCTTTGGGCTTTCAACCAGTTCAAATCCAGGCTCTGCTCTGCAGTCACCATTGGGTCCTTAAGCAAGACCCCAAACTCTTTCTGCTCCGGGGGCACCCTACAATGGTTGACCTTTGTGGTCTGACCCCAGCTTCCAAACAAAGTGGGATATGCAAAGAAAGAATTTGGTTGTACTGTACATCTGTATATTTGTAATGACAAACAAAGGCATTCTAGTTCATTGAGATGGAAAAAGAGTATGAGAATTTTTTGACTGCTCCCATTAGGGGTCGCCAAAACAGATTGCGGTCCGCATTATTGATTTGGCATTGTTTTTACTGTGGATGCAATTCCTGATGCAACATTCATTTTTATCCAGTATTGCAACACTATAACACACTGGTTTGTGCCTCCAACTGGCAATGCGGAAATTCAAACTGGGAAGTTCAGACAGTGCTGGTGTGCAGTGGAAAATCCCACCACTCCACCTGAGCACTCAATGGAAAAAGAGTATAAATCTAGTAATATATGTAAATAAGTGGAATGTGCTGGGTGTTACTGTGTGCCCAGCACCCCTACCCGAACCGTATTAGGATAAGTGGTTTTAAAAAAGGAACTGAACTGAAGTGGAATGCATAGTTTACGTTTATGACATGACACCCTTCCACAATGCCGTACAGCTGAAATCTGTTTATAGTCAGTGTTATGCAGTTTTTACAGTCTAATCAGATCAGAGTGCTTCTTCTCATGTGCTTATTAAATTGATCATTGGGCTCATGATCATAAATGCAAATGATGAGTTTTATCAATTATGCACCAAGTGCATTTGCAATTCCCGTTTCCAGTGCCATAAATAATTTGATAAAGAAACACAGTGGCCATATTTTCTATGTCAATGGAATGTAATAGATCAAAGAATTAGACATATTAAAAGGGGACAGTATTATTTTTACAAGGCTTTAGTGATAGGTAGTTAGTTTCTAATGTAAATGTAAAATGACTTATTCCTACTGGGGACTAATTAAACATATAGGTTTACAACAGAACTGCATAAATTGCAATATGGTAATGTACCACACTTTAGTTGCAAACACATTACTGATGAGCCCAGAGTTGCTTACATATGTGCCCTCAACACATGAGGTGACAAATATTGAAGTAAGGGGCATTATAGTTGGATGAAAAGTGGGACTGACTAACCAGTGGGGGGAGGGGCCCTGAGGAATCTGGCATTTTATTTTCCTTTAAATATCAATATAATTTAAAGATACAATTAATGTTTCTAACTAAAGTTAATGTAATGTTTTGGATAAATAAATTGTTTGATTGATTGAATTGTGTGTCCTGGCCTACATATAGTGTCTGAGGACAGGCACCCTCAAACTTTGCAAGAAATTGTTTAGTGCGCCTTCACCTGGCTTTTAAACGAGGACATTTTACTTTAGCAAAATCTGGTTTAAGAAAAGAAAAAAGAGACTGAAAAAAATATAATTAAATTAAATAAAAAAAAAGAGGGACTGCAAGTGCTAACAAACTTATTTCCCCAGAACGTTGGGCCCAAATGTGATTAAGATTAGTACTCATATGAAAAAAAATAGGATTTCCAAGGTCCAATATATA
>JAYDZG010000014.1:6937836-6950639 GCA_034509265.1 Microcambeva bendego
AAGTTTTTTACTTTTGCAATGTATGGGTGTGTGTTTGACCAAAATGAGCAGTGTTGTTTTTTTCTATCAACTAGAATAAGAATTCAAATAGAATATTATAATATAACAATACTACTTAAACACATAAAAAGATATTGTAAATTAAAAAAAAAGTAATTTTGAAGTGGTCCCTTATTTTTTAACATGACTGTATATACACACAGGGCATCCAGAAAGTATTCACAGCGCTTAATTTTATGTTACGACTTATTTTTAGTTATGCCTCATTCCAAAATGGAACACATTCATTTTTCCCTCAAAAATATACACACAATACTCTGTAACACACAAAAGCTACTTATTTGGAAAGGCACAAACCTGTCTGTATAAGGTCTCATAGTTGACAGTCCATGTCAGAGCACAAACCAAGCCATAAAGTCTAAGGAATTGTTTATAGACCTCTGAGACATGATTTTATGGGGAAAGGTACAGAAAAAAAATCTGCATTGAAGGTCCCAATGAGCACAGTGTTCCCCATTTTCCATAAGTGAAAGAAGTTTGGAACCACCAGGACTCATCCTAGAGCGGGTAAAAGGGCCTTAGCCAGGGAGGTGATTAAGAATCCAAACTCTGAAAGAGCTTCAGCATTACTCTGTAGAGAGAAGAGAACCTTCCAGAAGCAAACCATTTCTGTTGCACTACTCCAATCAAGCCTGAATGGTAGAGTGGCAGATGGAAGCCACTCCTCGTTAAAAGACCGCCCGCTTGGAGTTTGCCAAAAGGCACATACAGAAATCTTAGACCACGGGAAACAAAAAAGTTGTTTTTCAGCAGCAGGAGCTAGAAAACTAGCAAAAAAAATGTCATCCATTTTGGAATAAGGCTGTAAAATAACAAATGGGGAAAAAGTGAAGAGCTGTGTATACTTTCCGAATGCACTGTAAATTGCACTTCATTCGAAAAAACATGGTGCATAAATAAACTGTATACCTTACAGTTTATTTATGCACCATGTTTTTTCGAATGGTTTAGGATTTTTATTCTTTAAATTCCTTCATCATTTCCTAAAATTTATTTTCCATATGATCCTATTAGCCATCAGTTTCATAAGGTAAGTCTAACACATGCTTCCTCCAAGACATGCAAACAGTTTCTGCCTCTTTTTAAAACTACATCATTATCAGGCAGCTCAGCACAGATGGAGAAGAACACTAATGGCCCCATTTTGTTTATCTAAGCCTGAGTGTGCCAGAGAAGAGCACTAATTAGCTTTTTTGTAATTCTTGCCAACACTATTATGTGGCACTGTTGGCAATCCAACTTTTGTTTTTTTTTTAACAAAAAAATCTGTGTATAATAATAACAAGTTGTTATAAATGCTAACACCAATAACAATTTAGTGATGGAAACATTATGAAACATTATGAAAGTTGATAATTTTGTGGTGTACCTTGAAGGCCATTGCCGTTGTTGCTGGTGCATGTGGGTGGAGGGGAGGTTTGCGGTCGCACTACAGGTGCAAATGCACTCTTCTGTTTTACCGCTGACACCATGTTTGCTGGAGAGAAAGAGAAAATTCCAGAAGAGCTGCTGCAGTTAGAGGGCAAGCTGGTGGATGAGACCATAGTGGGACTGGAGGGTACAACTGTGGGAGCAAAAAAAAAATTTTAAGTCATGAAAAGATTGCAAAGATAATACAGCTTGTAAGTTAAAATATGTATCATCTTTTGTAAACAAAACTTAAAATAAAATGAATTCACTTCTATTGAAAACAAGAAATGTATGGTTATCATTTATTATCATAGACATCTTTAGCTTTGAACTGGAGAGAGCACGGTTGGTCATGCTTCTTTGGTATGAGGCTTGCTCTCCTATCAATCGAAGCAGCACCACTTCAAGATATTTCCACACCCTACATACACCAATTAGACATAGTACAATTATCGTCACCTTCCTAATATTGTGTTTGTCCCCCTTTTGCAAAAAAGTTTTTAGTCAGCCATTGATTGTGCGAGTTCTCCTACTTAGAATGATGAGAGAGGTCTGAAATTTTCATCATAGGAAGAAATAATTTATTTTTAAATTATGGTGTAAAGTATGTAGTAAAGTATTTGGTCAATAACAAAAGTTCAACTCAATACTTTGTAACATGACAAAGGTCAAACGTTTCCTGTAAGTCTTCACCAGGTTTGCACACACTGTAGCTGGTATTTTGGCGCATTCCTCCATGAAGATCACCTCTAGAGCAGTGATTTTCTGGGGCTGTCACTGGGCAACACGCACTTTCAACTCCCACCACAAATTGTCTATGGGGTTGAGGTCTGGAGACTGGCTAGGCCACTCCCGGACCTTGAAATGCTTTTTACGGAGCCACTCCTTCGTTGCCTGAGTGGTGTGTTTGGGATTATTGTCATGCTGGAAGAGACAGCCACATTCCATCTTTAATGTTGGAAGGAGGTTTTGGCTTAAAATCTCACAATACATGGCTTTGTTCATTCACGGATCAGTAGTCTTGCCTTCGTTGCAGAAACACTGCCCCAAAACATGATGTTTCCACTTCACAATAGGTATGGTGTTCTTGGGATGCATCTCAGAATTCTTCTTCCTCCAAACACAATGAATTGAGTTTTTACCAAACAATTACATTTTGGTTTCATCTGACCACATGATATTCTCCCAATCATCTTCTGGATCATCCATATGCTCTCTGGGAAACTTCAGACAGGCCTGGACAAGAACTGGTTTAAACAGGTGGACATCGGTGAAGTGTGTTACTGATGGTAGCCTTTGTTACTTTGGTACAGGTCTCTGCAAGTCATTCATCAGGTCCCTCTGTGTAGTTCTGGGATTTTTGCTCACCGTTCTCATAATCATTTTGACCCCATGGGATGAGATCTTGCGTGGGGCCCAGATCGAGGGAGATTATCATTGGTCTTGTATGTCTTCCATGTTCTTACAATTGCTCCCACAGTTGCTTTATTCACACCAACCTGCTTGTCTATTGTAGATTCACTCTTCCCTGGTGCAGGTCTACAATTTTCTTCCTGGTGTCCTTCAACAGCTTTTTGGTTTTGGCCATTGTTGAGTTTGGAGTCTGACTGTTTGAGGACAGGTGTATTTTATACAGATAATGAGCTTAAACAGGTGCCATTAATACAGGTAATGAGTACAGGACAGAAGAGCTCCTTAAAGAAAAAGTTACAGGTCTGTGAGAGCCAGAAATCTAGCATTTTTTGTTATTGACCAAAATACTTACTTTCCACCATAATCTACAAATAAATTCTTTAAAAATATTACAATGTGAATTCCTGGATTTTTTTCCTCATTTAGTCTCTCATAGTTGAAGTGTACTTATGATGAAAAATACAGACCTTTCTTTTCTTTCTAAGTATGATAACTTGCACAATCAGTGGCTGACTAAATACTTTTTTGCCCCACTGTAGTTGTTTAACAACAGTAACAAAAAAACTGTAAGCACTTAATCTATTGACTTTGTTAAATTATATGTTAGTTAATCTGGAGGCCAATGCAGTCACTTTGTTATGCACTGTTAAAATGGCTTTAGGTAGAGTTAACACTGCATCAATTTTCACTGTTATGCAGATGACACACAGCTGTATAAATCAGCCAAACCTAACAACACGAAAAGAAGCAGTAAGCTTGAACATTGTGTAAACAATATAAAAAACTGGATGCCATGTAACTTTCTTTCACTGAATTTAGATAAAACAGATTACTTGTAAAGCCTAAGAAAGCAAGAGAAAAGGTATCTAACCTGGTGCTAAACCTAAACACTCTCTCTCTGTGACTCCCATCTCAGATGTAAAAAACTTAGGTGTAACAATAGATTCAGATCCCTCTTTAATACTGACATTAATTATATTACCAGTGTTGCTTTCTTTCATTTATATAATAGCTCTAAAATGAGAAATATACTCTCCGTAAAAATGATGCTGAAGAACAGATTCATGCGTTTATAACATCTCAGTTAGATTATTGTAATGCTCTTATATCTGGATGCTCTTGTATATCCATAAACAAGCTTCAGTTGGTTCGAAATGCCGAAGTGCAGGTGCTAACTCGAACTAAAAAGTTTGATAATATTACTCCTGTTCTATCAGGAGATACACTGGCTTCCAGTTTAATTCCACATATAAAAACTATAAAATACATTTCTTAACGTATAAAGCGCTAAATGGTCTTGCTCCTCAGTATATGAGTGGGCTTACAACGCAGCCCAGTCACTTCGTTCACAAGATGCAGGGTTACTTATAGTTCCTAGAATTAAAAAGATCCCAGCTGGTGGAAGAGCATTTTCATACAAAATTCTGACAGTCTCAATGTTCAAGTCTAGGTTAAAAACATATTTATTTGCTCAGGCTTTTGATTAAGTCTTCAAACCAGGGGTGTGTGGCTCCATTCCTGGGCATACGGTCAATCTGGTGCTCTCCTGCTTGTCAGATTTCCTGGCGCTACATGTTTGCTTCTGGCTGCCTCTGATTTTTGAACTCCAGGGCTGAGGCTGTCCACAAAGGAGCAGAGCTTGGAGGTTATTGGTCATAGAAACTTCTGGTGATCAGGAATTTTGAGTTGCTGTTGCTCTGCTTCTCCTGTCTGACCACTCTAGTTTGATGACAGCTGGTGAGATGGATACTGATTTCCTGGGAAAGCCTTCATGACCTTGTTACCTGCTTGGTCTCCCTTTCAGTTATGCTATAATAGTTAGGGGTGCCAGAATCGAAAGCTACTCTCTGTAAAACTGTTTACTCTCAATGGTTTCACTTTTTATCTACATCTTCTGTTGTTTAACTCCAAGGTGATATTTCTGATGGAAGACTGGTCACCTCTCGAGTCTGCACATCCTGACTGACATGCCAACAATGCTGCTGCTGAGAGATGAGACGGGGCCCGGTGAGTTTGCTCAAAGAACTTCCAAAACTCACAACGAACTATTTCTGAAACTGGACTGAATAATGAAGGACTTCTATATACTCATACAGTTTCTGCTAGCTATACCTTTTAGTCTAATGTATTTTTTGTTTGCATTAACTGTATAAATTATGTTTATTTAAAATACTCTCCAGTCCACCCAAGAAGTATGGGCCCTTTCGGATTCTGGTTCCTCCAAGGTTTCTTCCTGTATTTGTAGGGAGTGTTTTCTTGCCACAGTCACCCTCGGATTGCTCAACAGGGATTTTTGGTCTGGTGGTCTCAAACTCTGTAATGCTGCTTTGTGATGATGTCTGTTGTAAAAAGTGCTATACAAATAAATTGACTTTACTTTACTTAACCGGTAGAGAGTAGGTGAAATTCCTGTACACTTCTGTTCTTTGTATTTGAACTCTACGATTTTGCAACAGGGGTTGCCTAAGTGTGAAGTATAAACTGTGAGCCAGAATTTCTCCCTGTATGCAAAGTTTCAAACCTAGCACACCCCACACTCTGCCAGTCATAATTGAGTCAAACAAACAGGTGGGTGTCAGACCAGCTCGCACTTTCATCACTTTCTTCCTCCATCCATCTTTTTAGTGCCAATAATTAGAAAGGGGAACCATTTAAGGATTAGTAAAGGAGACAACAGCAGGCGTGAGGGAAGGGACTAGAGTACGAAAAGCAGGAAAGCTGTGCAAACTGAGGGAGAAGTAAGATAGGCTTGTTTCGTTTTATCTGAAGAGTTAATAAAGGCAGAATTCAGAGCTCAAGGGATTTCAGTAAAGCCTACAAGAAATTGTGCAACATTTAAAGGTCTGTAGTGTTACAACACCACAGTGACTGTGCAACTAAACAAATGACAAAACCTGCTTTTATAAAAAGCATCTATCATGTTAAAATTATTAATATGAGCTAAGTCCAAAGAAAAACAAATAACAAATGAATTGATGATGTATTTGCCCTCAGACTAAGGAGGAGGTAAATATCGAAACGATTGCCAGTAAAATATTAATTATAATAAACAAATTTACCTGAAAACATCAGGTGAGAATAAACTATTTTTGCATTAATTGTAAAAGTTAAGAATACAAATTTGCTTCATCAACTGATGTACAGATTTCAGAACATGTCCCTTAACATGTCAGTGCTTTTGTGGTAGGTTCTCTTTTTAATCTGCGCTTTAAAAAAGCAAACTGTGCCTTATTAAACATAACTTGATGAGAATAGAGTTCTCGGATTTCCTGGCTATAGGTCAGATTGACAGCCCTCCTTGGTGCTCAGGGCTCCCTTTTTGTTGGGAATCCTTTGTTATGGTCTCCAGAAACTTGGTCAGTGGATGATGGAAGGTTTCTGGTTTTGTAGCTAAATTTTAAGCTACTGGCAGTTTACTATGTTCCCCTCTCTTGTTTATATAGTAAGTGCTTTGTTTGCATCTCACATGTCAATTGAGTGTTTGTTTGTATTTGTTTTCTATGTTTCCTGGTGATCATGTGGAGTGCAGTATTCCACTAGTGTGGTTGCCTGCCAGTTGAACCAGCTCTGCTGGTTGGATGCCAATATTTTACACTCAAACCACCTTAACTGGATCCACGTGAAGGATAAGCAGTTCTCTAAGCTTCTCCACAGAGAGTCTAGTAACCCACTACAGAATACATATTTTGGCCACTTGTATCTGTAGTATTGTTATTTTACGTTTTTGCTTCAGATGATTTATGTGACAGCTCAATTCTTGCAATCAATATTAATTTTTGGAAAGAGTTCAGTTTTTAATTCATTTTTACAAACTGATCCACAAAAGTGGACTATTGTTAGTACAGTTCTCCTATCTCTAGCTTGATCATGACCACTTCCCAAGCAAATGCAAACAATTCTAGTGTGAACTCATGTAACTCATGAAACATAGACATTTGTATACTTACTAGCATAGGGTGAGTTGGCAGCTGAGCCATTGAGAAAGCTGGGTGAACCACTCAAGTTACTCATGGCTGTATTGCCATAACCATTCATGCTTGTGGCCACTGTGCTGTAGCTGCTTTGCTGGGGTGTGGAGCTCGGCACATAACTATGAGGAGACACGCTGCTTGTATTCCTATTAAAACCTATAAAACAGAGATTGGGGTGAAACAAACAAAATAAACATCAAATATTTGTCCTCAACAGTCGAACTTGGGATTATTCTGACTGTGATGTGATTGCACAGTAGATCAAAACTCTTTAATATGACCACTTCCTACTTTTGACAGCTGTTATGCTCAGGGGAATGTTTTCGAGGCATTCTCTGGGCCAATACATCCATGTGAAAGGCACTTTCAACCAATTTGGTTATAAATACCCATGCTAATTTTCCCTGGGGTGGATTGTATCTCTTAGCAAAACAATACGACACACGGCTAGAAATTCCCCAGACTTGAACACAACTGAGCAGCTGCAGGACCACAGATCTGTGTGAATGTGATTGTGTGTCTGCTCTGTGATGGTCTGACGACCTGTCTGTGTTGTTTCTGCCTTTCATCCAATAAATCCGACCCACTAGGACACTAACCAGGATCCAGCAGTGGTAAAACAGACAATAATTGAGTAAATAAATAAATTAATTAATTAATAAAATAAAAAATAAAACTAAATAAATAATTTAAAGCAGTGATACAGAGTAGGTAGTGTTTTATTGCAATTAAGAAACCAATAGAACCAAACCAGATTCTAGTCCACTCAGCTTAACATTGAAAACTAGTCGAAGCCAAGACAGCTGGAACTGATTCTAGGCCCTGTCAAAATGTGGCAGAAAGTTGAGGGGGGAAAATGAGCAGTCAGCAGAAGTGTACATAATGTAGAGAGAATGTTTCTCAAGCCCTTGGAAATATTTCAAGACCTAGCAGAGTTCCTGACTTACCAGCAACACTAGAAGATTGCAATTTCTGTGAACTGTACCCTATTCACCTGTTTCTCATTGGACAGACATTTGCACAAGGAAAACAGGAATTGATTAATTTAATATGACACGTCGTGTGTAAGCATGTGTTTTTCTTACCCTGATTCCCTCCTTGAGAGGACTCCGATACGTTAACAGTAATTTGTCCGGTAAAGGAGTTCACTCCCATCATTCCAGCATGGACAGAGCTGTTAGCTAGCCCTGTTAGCTGATTGTGGTTGCGAGGTACGTTGTAGAGAGCCTCAGCTATGTCAGCAGCACGTTTTAAAATGATCTCCTGCAAACACATGATTGCCTGATCAATGTTTTACAAGTATACAGCACTGTGTTTTTTTCTATAGGATATAGTATATTACTGGTGTCAGCAGTTCCCAAATGTATTGACACAAGGCTTAAAACCAGAACTCTATAATGTAATATTGAAATTACAAACCATTCACATTTTATTCCAGTGGCAATTCAGAATGTTGTACTACAGCTGAGAATATTTTGGGCATACCGTGCTTCAGCAGACTACTGGCCTCACTGAAAATCTACTCATTTCAGTAGATGTAAATACAAAATGGAAAACTGCATGTGTACATGGTGTTCCAAACAAAATTCTTAGTGTGTGCACAGTGTAACAAAACAAGAGAAAATAAATGTCTCACCTGGTTGTTATGAGGCATTCCATATAACGCCTCAACCAGATCTGCTGCTCTCTTTAATATTACTTCCTATAGTGACAGAAAAAGACAGAGAATGAAAAAAAAACCTTAGATTAAGCACTTTTTATTCCTTGCATAATGCCTATCACCACTAGGAGGGATCCGTTGACATTCACCCACAACTGAGCCAACAAAGAAAAAAAAAGAAAAAAATGTCCATTGAATAACACTGTAGACAGGCAAAAGCTGGTACTTGCTCAATTGTTTGGTGTCTGTTGAAATGAAAAAACGCAGTATTTCAACAACACATCTGGTTTGGGTTGAAAAGTAGACAATGAGATCTATGTTGTGCAGACAAGGTCAGTCGGTTCCAGCAGGCTGCACTGGATGCAATAACTCAGTCAAAACCAGGCTGGGCTAACAGCTTTGACTTTAGGGCATTTCTATTGCTATGTGTGTCTCATAATGAGAAACAATGACTGTAGCAATTGGTTTTAGTAGTGTCTGAATAATGAGTGACCTAATGCTATGTCCCTACATTGTTAGCCGGACTCAGTGGTCTTGCTAATACAGCTTGTGGTATTACATGAGTACTGAGTGAATCTGTTACATATTACAAAATATCTTGTCAACAGCCATAGATCAAACTTAACCATTAACCACAAAAAGCCAGTTCCATATTTCTCTTCCTTTTGAAATTCAGATGCAATAAAACACTCCTACGTCATACCATGTCCTCTTACTTAACAATCATTTGATCACATGTTCTACTGTTCTGTTGAGAATTAAGATTTAATATGTAGGACCATGCCTTCTCATGACTGCTGTATCAGAAGTGAGCAGATCATACATATGTGCGTGCAGACACACTGAGACACACCCTGTAGGAAACAAGACAACCAGGTAAGGCTAGCAATAAAGGGCCCTATCTTACACCCTGAGCAAGGTGTATCATTATGTGCATTGTTATTTTACACCCCACGAACAGTCTATTTTCACGCCTTGCACCTGCGTCGTTAAAGCAGCAACAGTGTTTACACCGATGGGTGAATATATTAACGCCAATGGGCATGGTAGTCTCAAAATGAGGTGTGTTTAGGTAAATTACTGGCACATTGTTATCTTGGCAATGGACAACACAGGTGCGCTACTGACCAAAAAAAAACTAGACAACATTCGAAAATACAGACGTTTATTCCGAACTTGGCAGTCAATTGTCAACTCAGACGCATGCCTAACGTGTGTACATCCCCGCGTGTTATGCAGACTTGGACAAAGCCATAGCAAGTTCCCGTTGCATCAACAATAAACAGAATACAAAATACAATAATAAAAAAATCTTGATCTGGGTGCAATCAATGCTCAAATCAGAAGGTTGCCAGTTCGATTCCCAGAGCAGACAGGTCATGACTGAGCATGAGCAAGGCACCTAACCTCTAACTGCTCCCTGGGCAGTTATGGCTGCCCACTGCTCCAGACATGTGTGCTCACAGCCCCATATTGTTAACTAGTGTGTATATGTGTGTTTCCCAGCACGGATTGTGTTAAATTGTGGAGGACAAATTTCACTGCACAGTGATAAAAAAGAGTATTCTAAATCAAAAATCTGTCAATGTGCTGCCCTAATAATGAATATTTATAACCTAAATAATATTTGGCTATTTGAATAAATACTTAAATACATTTGAAACAAGGAATGAAAACAACAGGTGCAGGTACTAGATCGTGAAAGAGAAAATTTAGAGATCAGCCTGCACAGTAGTCACCTATAGCCTGGTGAGTAAATGAAATGATTTATAAATAGGCCAAGTGTTTGTATAAGGGGCTTTAAAAGTGAGGAATGGTTAACTGGTGCACAGTAATATTGTATTTGGACATTTTAAGGTGCTCACTTTAGAGTTATTTGATCACTGTCTTTGATTCATTTATCCATCATTTAAGTGCTGGCGCACCTTCACAGCGTGAATGAGCAGGTCACCTCTAATGCAAAGTGCTGGACAAGTTCAAGTAGCTGCGCCTCTGAAATAGCAAATGCGCCAATGTCAGACCACACCAGACTCTTAAAGGGAATGGCAAGTGACACACTGATTGGTTTATTGCTTATTATGCCCCCCAAAAAACAACAAAGAGACTTAGTACATCCCCTCTGTACGTTTTGCGCCACACTAAGCATACTTTCATGTTGTTAAAACAGCTAAATCCAAATCCACGCCCCAAAATCAAGCTGTGCAGTGCATGACTGGCGACTCACCCCAGATAGCTAAAATAGGGCCCATAAAGAGTTTTAGTGCGCTGTCCAGGGTGCTAAATTCACAAATGACTGTGTGTTAACCTCTCCTCACCAACTTAAAATTATGCTGCCTATTAGGCACAAAAGGCAAGAGTACAAAACATCCAGGCATCTCAGGAACCCAGAGGACTGAGCAACTGATTTTCAATTTGTTATAAATATTGTAGTGATTTTAATATGAATTAGATATCAAAACAAATCTCAGGAATTATAATATCAATCTAACGTAGTTTTAGCTTGATGTGTTAAAAAGTAATGGCCAAATGAAAATCAGCTTTATCAGGCTAACACAGCATGATATCATCACACACATCAAAAAGCATGATGTCAGAGGCTAATAGAAGATGACGTGTGATAGGAAAAGTAATGACACCACTAGGTATGATACATCTAGGTGATTCCTGTAAGTCATTCACAAAATCATTTACAGTAAACCCCCAACTTTTGTGGGGCTTATGTTCCAACAACAACCACAGATTTTGGACACAGTAAAAAAGCCCACAAATGCCCATTTTAATAATTTAAATCCAAAATATCCCCCTAAAAAAATTTTCAGTCACTACTGCAGTGTTTTGTGCCAGCCTACTGTCACTCGGGGTCTGTCTTACTACACGGAGTGGTATCTGTCTGGAGTGGTATCCGATCCTGGAGTGGAGGCAGTAGTTAGGGCTTAGAAGCTGTAGAGGTACAGTCACAATGAAGCACACTTCCCTTGGTAAGTCAGTAGGTTAGCTTTGTAGGGACACTTGGAATGGTTGTGTTTAGTATTGAGAAGCTGTTTCTTTGTGAGTCATCTGATTCATTTGTAAACAGATTTGTAAATAGTATTTAATTTGTAAATATTTTTGTAAATAGTGTTTCATTTGTTCATAGATTTGTAAATTTGTAAAGTGCACTTTTTAATCTTTTTAATTTAAAAAAGTGTTTTTGCCCCCAGCTTGTAAAAGCTGATGTTATGTTAATAAAGCAGTGTGGTTAAAGGCAAAATTGTGTAAAATTCTCTGAAATAAAAGTTGATGGTATGTTAATAAAGCATTGTGGTTAAAGGTAAGATTGTGTAAAATTCTCTGTAATAACATCACTTAATGATATTTTGCCATGATAAAACCACAAAAATATAAAGGATATTAGTGGTTTAATTATTTGAGCATTATTAGTTAGGTTCCAAGAGGGAAATCTGAGAAAGACTGCAAAACCCTGAACTGCAAATTAGCGGGGGTTGACTGTACTGTACTCACACACATGAAAATACTTAAATGTGACCAATAAAAGCTCTAAAACTGCCCAGCTTGTGCTAGCTTCGCTCAGTGGTGGTATGAATGCCCAATAAGCCATTCAAACTTCTGTCTCGTTTCCACTAAGCCCCTTACAGGGACTGCTACACCATCTGTCCCTTTTGTCTGACACTCTGATTGGTTTTTTCTGTAATACATTGTGTTTAGTACAAATCAGGTAAAATTAGAAACACTTTACGGCAACACAGAAACCAAAAACAAAGTCAATTAATTTAGAAATGTCAGATATGGTAGGTACTACAAAGAGAATGAATGTACATACATATATATATATGTATGTATGTATGTATGTATGTATGTATGTATGTATGTATGTATGTATGTATGTATTTATGTATGATTGTGTGTGTGTATCAATTAAAGGAAGAAAATTGATCAGGTGAACATTAACAGCACCAAATGTGTGTCTGTATTTCTCTCTCACTGTGAGTGTGTGTGTTTAAGAGAGAGATGTACTAGTGATTTCAACTGGGACAGCTGCCAAGAAATGAGTGAGACAAAGTGTGATTCTGAGAGAGAGAGAGAGAGAGAGAGAGACAGTAAGACAGAGAGTTTCAACTTGGTATTACTTGACCTCTTTATTGTGCTTAACATTGCTCTGAATGTCAGAGGTACCTGAGAGATTTTTTTTCCTATGCTCACACACACACCCCCCCTCTCTCTCTCTCTCTCACACACACACACACACACACACACACACACACACACACACACACACACACACACACACA
>JAYDZG010000014.1:6959571-6972465 GCA_034509265.1 Microcambeva bendego
ATAAACTTGAGCTAAACATACTGAGACAAAAAGAAGGAAATATTCCATTTCAAAATGTATTATAGGTCTGTAGTAATCCAGATAAATAAACTGCATTCCCACAATTTTTTTTATAAAATGCCATCATCATTAAAGTTTTGAACCCTCTTACCAAAAAAGAGAATCGATGTAGTGTTTGATTTAAATCTTTTTCATATGTGCAGGCTATGCTGGTTTGGATGTTTGAAACTAAAACTAGCAAATACAAACTTTGGAAACAGAGCATTAGCAAGTTGCTAATGAGCTCTTATGAGTTTGACCCTTGATCTTCTGGTATTAATTGGTGGTTTTGGCTTTAGAGGTGTGCCTGAAGCACAGTGCTTCCACATCTAAGGATCTGCCTCAACTTCTCTGTGTTTATACAAGAGCATGTGGGTTTGGTGCAAATGCCGAATAAAATAAATTTTACTAGAGGACAAAAAGAGTGGGTGGAAATGTTACGTATTAGAATGCTGTTCAAATCATTCTGGAATTAATTTCACAATTGGTTCAGTGAACTGCTCTAGTAGTGTACATGGTCCAACCTTTTGCAAAATGGGTGCTTCTGACATAAGTGAGGCACTTGTGTTTTTTGCATTCAAATGTGAGCACAATCCAGAAATCTTCACAGATCATTTATTTCCTTTTTACTTCAAATGGCTTCAAGATGGGGACTAATAAAGTGCCCACTGTTTGTCTAGCTGAATGTTTGTCTAGCTGAGTGTTCACAAGCAGTGATTATTACTATCACTCGATCTACAGTAATTATGGAAACAATACCCTCCTGTTGAACTCTTTTTTATTTGTTGTGTGTGTGTTCTTTCTTTGCATTCTAAGACACAATATTGGAGCAATGCAAATAAATGATCACAGATGACTGAAATTAAGAGCTATATAGGCTGCTAATAGCATAAACACACACAGATTTACTTTATTTCTAATTTCCTTTATTGCCATAATTTGTGGCTGATCTGAGAGCAGACTAGGTGTTTTGGTAGAGGAAACTAGACCCATTTGTTTTATATAAAGCATCTATAAGTAGACTGTAATTAATGGTCAATAGCATTCATTTTCCCCCTAATTTTCTCAAGGACAGTTGTTGCAATTTGCAGTCATTTGCACCTGCTTCCTCCAAAACAAATGAATTTGGCCCTCACATTGAAGTTCACACACTAATCTTACATAAAATAGACAATTAGAAGAAAAGGTCAACTTTCTTGTACATAAAAACAAAGAGAGTTTTGCTTTGATCAAAAGATGCCCTACCTCCAACGATAATGCAAGATCAATTATGCTCCTCTGGACACATGACCATTATGGCGTTGTCAGTATTCTCTGAACATCAGGACAAGTTGTTTAATGTCCAGCATAGAAAAGCTCAATCAATGGTTGATTGGTTACATTAATTTAACCAAGCAATATTTGGTTTAAACTAAGTTAATTGTGCATGTATATGTTTAAATATCCACCACAATTCATTGAAAATGAAATTTTTATGTTTTTGAATAATCCCCTGTTATTCAGTGAAGGAGTACTTGAAGAGTATGCATTTCTAATATTTCTGTTTACAGCATGACAGCTTACCAGTGTAAATAAATCGACCTGGTGTGCCTTTGCAGAACTGTTTGGACTTGTAGGAGAGCGTGACCTCCACCACCCCAGGGATGTGACGAGGTGGCGTCTGTACCCGGATTGCATGAGGAGTAATGAGCTGATAGGACAAAAAGACAAAGTCTCACTTATAAACACAATTTTCAGAATGCAAAACAAAAATAATTATACAAAAATATAAACAATTTATATTTTGAAACACACTCCAAAAAGTCCTGGAACAGAGAATTGTCATCATTCCTTACTTATTTGAAATAATTGTCTAGGAAGAACAAGAATGGATACCACACTGAACATGTGTGACCTTTGAGTCCTGAAATTACACTATGTAAGAAATCATCATGTTAGGAAAAAAAGATTGTTATCAGTGAAAGCTGCAAACATTAAACATTTATAAAAGTCATGGGTGTTTATACGTGCATTAGTGACTTGCATATGATGCAAAGGTGCATTTCAAAATTTCAAATGTTGCAATGTCTATTTCCAACAAGTATTCAACAGGTGATTTTTTCAGCAAGACAATGCCAGGCATTATTGTGCTTCAATAACACAGCTTCATAGACAGAGAGTCTGTTGGCTTGACTTGTCTGTCTGTAGTCTAGATGGTTCTAACAATAAAAAAAGAATTGTAAAAGTATTGTAAATCATGAAGAACAGAATCAGATGACAGCAAGCATACTGTTTTGTAGATAAATACTTGTATCAAGCAAAAATAAAGAAAACTGCAACAATTAGTGCCATCAGTTCCCAAACTAATTAAAATGTCTCATCAATATTAAAACTGGTAGAGCAGAGTAAAACAATGCCTCTGCCCCAGCTGTTTAGGAGTGTTTTGCAGGCATCAAATTGAAGTTAATCGGTAAATTAACATTTAAAAACAGTTTTTGTTGCATAGTGCATAATATCTGCATAGAGTAGAAATGCACATTTATTTAAAAACGACTTCAGTATTGTCTACTTTAGCAATGTTTCAATAAAGCATTAATTATGAGTCCATAGATTTAACATTAAGATTGAAATGTCTGTATGTGACCTTTAAAACAAACCCCAGAAAAATACATATATTACAAACATAGATGTACATACTCCTCCTGGACTAATCAGGGCTATTTATAACTCACTTAACTTCCTTTGTAAAAACTCTGACTAACATTTCTTTAGAAATAAATTAATATATATTGTTATTTTTTAAATGAGCGATTTAAAAAGAAACACAAAAATACAAACAAATATTTTCTTATTTTCCTCTAAGAGGTGTAATCAGATCCATGGCTGATGGGTACAGCTGAAAGGGCTTTGGGTGGGCCCCCTCATTTAAGGGCTATGAGGTTAAAGCAGAAGGTCAAAATGTTATGACGAGCACAGGAACAGCTAAAGGGGGAGGAGGCAATTCAGGGGAGTAAATGTGTCCCAGATGTAGGTTGTCATAACTAGCGCTTATACATATAGTCTCACTATTCGTGCTTTCTGTTTTGGTAGGATGCATGCTCATTATTCTGCAAGTGAATTTATGTTATCCGGGCATTGGAAAAATGCTGAATAAATGGTAATACAGATGCAATGCAGTTAATACTTTATTTAGAAAAAGGAGAAATATGTAAACAGCAAAAAGCTGTAAAGGACGTATATTCAGACTGAAATGCATGACATGAAATTACGTCGAATTAATGAATTCTCTTTTTCTGATAAGGGCTGTGATGAGATAGAAAGTGTCAGAGTAGACTTCTTTCTTCATAGCCACACATATTAGTTTCTCTTTGGGTTATTCCAGAATTGTCAAGGTTGACAGTGAGATCTAGGGCCCTATTATACCAATCTATGGCAACAACCATGCACCATCAGCATGATTTTGGGGCGTGGCAGTGTGTCCCTGCTATCTTAATGATAGGAGGGTATGCAATGATATGCTTTGCACAACACGAAATGTGCAAAGAGTGTGGACCAAGTCTTATAATTATTTCTGGGAGTGTTTTGGGTGTAAGAAGTAATGAACCAATCAGCATGTCACTTGCCATTCCCTTTAAGAGTCCGGTGCAGTCTGACTTTGGTGGATTTGCTATTAAAGAGTCATAGCTACTTGAACGCATCCACACTCCTATTTTCATCGTGGCATATTGCAGATGAGCACACACTCAATTAAATAAGTTTTCCAGACCAACTGGGTACATCTAATAGAAGTCTCGCTGATGTATGTGTGATTAATGTGATGTATCAGGGAAATAACTCCAAACTGAGCACCTTGAATTGTCCAAATGCATTATGATTGTACACCAGTACACCATTCCTCAATTGTAATAAACCTTATGCTCCATTTATCAAATCATTTAATTTACTTACCAGGCCTGTGTTTTTGTTGGTAAGATAGCAGTGCACCAGTAATTTATGTACACACATCATTTTGAGACTATCATGCCCATTGGCATATACATATTCACCCACCGGTGTAAACACCATTGCTATTGCAATGACATAGATGCAAGGCATGAAAATAGGTTCTTTGCATGGTGTAAGATAGCAATGCGCCTTGCGCAGGGTGTAAATACGGCCCATCTTCCTACAATCTGACATGCCTGGAACAACACTAAGGGGACCAATAATTAACCATTCTAAATGGTTTACCTAGCTGTGCTTGTGTACTTCAAGGAACTTCAGCCTAGGAACTTACTGCCACTCATGGTGAAGAGGGATAAACACTGATCAAAATGATTTTGACAAACATCTGTGTAATAGTCTTGCTTATAAAGGCTTATTGGATTATAATATTCGTTTGGAAATGCGTTTAGATTAGTTGACATAGTAAAATGTCAAGAGAGGGAATTATGAAGGTAAGGATTTCACAGAGGTTTACTCACCTCACTCCAGACCAGCATGGTTCCAAAGATGACCTGAAGCCCGTCAAAGAAGTTGTCACCAATGATTATTACTGTAGCGCCCCCAGTTGTCCATCCTTCACTTGGGCTTATGGCTTTGATGCAGGGTGCTGCTGCTTTCCAATAGTAGTACCAAAACAAGGGGAAAAAGAGAAAATGACAAAAACATTATTCTTGGTCAGTAGCCTTAATTACTAGTAAATAGACTCAATTAACGTGTAGTACACATATGATATATACTATACCCTAAAGCATTCCAAAAGTCCCAAACTTACAGCACAGCTCTTAATTGAGAAAAATATTATACTTAAGCCTTAGTAGTTTTATCAAGACAAAAAAGGAAAAAAATCTATCTGACACAGGATGATCTTATAAAACATGGGGCCACCAGAAAAACTGTTACTACCCACAGGCTTCAGGGCTAGAGGCAACACCTGACCAAAGAGCACAGCAAGAGTTGACAGGAAAATGTTGAAATGAGTTTTCTGGAAAAGTTTAAAAAGTGAAAGTCATTGGCTCACAGAAGAATAATATCCACACAGTTAAGCATGGAGTCAATTTCTGGAACTGAGAGTCTTGACTGTATGAATTACATCAGAAATTTAAAAGAAACACTGATTAAGGATGTTCTGACTTTTGTGGTGAAACTGGTCATAAATGGAAACAATCCGATAGTCCCAAACACATTTTCAAGTCAATCCAGTCAGCATTTCCCATATGATCTCAAGGACAAGAGTTAATTCCTTAATATTGCTACAAACCATCAGCTAATAAAATTTGATACATTGTGTTCTAATTGTGAAAACTAACCATCAGTCATACTGGATGTTAATTGTAAATGTTCCTGGGAAATTCAGTGTGTGTGCTTTAACTTTTGTTTTTCTCAAGGTTAGAGGTGAGGGCCTAATGTGGTTTTTTTTCATCATGTTGAGAGGATCATGGTAGGTCGTATGACACCTCTGCATCTCTGGTTTCGAAAGCCAGAGCAGGAAACGAAAAGTCACTGCAAAAGCTCACACAGCTGGATTTAACTAGTCCCACACCACATGGCCTGAAAGAATTGCTGGTAGTTTACAGCTTTCATACTTCATAACAGGCATAAAAAACCCATAACGTATAGTAAAAAAAATCACAGTGAACATGTTTATTTTAGAGATTTTATCTTACAAAAACAGTAGTAAAATGGCAATAGAAAATATATTATTTGTGATATTTAAGACAAGGGCAGCAGGGTGGTTTAGTGGTTAGCACTGTCGCCTCGCCCAGGTGGGGCGATTTAAGTCTTTCCTGTGTTCCCTGTGTCCATGTGGGTTTCCTCCGGGTACTCCGGTTTCCTCCCACAGTCCAATGACATGCTACCAGGTTGATTGGAGACACTGAATTGTCCTGTTGGTACCTGCGATGGGTGTTACCATGTCCCTCGTGCCCATTGAAGAAGTTGGTTAAAAGATAGGCTCCAGCACCCCTCCCCGACCCTAATTAGGATAAGGGGTTAAAGAAAATGAACTGAACTGATATTTAGAACAAATTGTCTGCAGCATGGAACAGTACATTTACATATGTCCCCTGGTTCCATCTCTAGGTGGAGTGGTCCGGGTACGTTCTGTGTGGAGTTTGCATGTTCTCTCTGTGTCTTTTTGGGAGTCATCCATGGTTGTGTTTGATGTTGAACTTTAATTGATGAATCTTGTAAAGCCATGCCCTGTCATGAATGTAGGGTTTAATAAGCATAAAGCAGATATTATTGTAGTAAGTTGACGACACACTGCACATGATAAGTGATTGCATCACAGGGTGCTGGTGTACATTTTTGCTGCTCTCTGTGGTGGTTTTAAATTGTCGTCAGCATTGTGAAAAGGGAACGGCATGGAGAAAGGTCAGTTCACTTATTACATCTGTCCTCGTGCCATAGAGAGGCAGAGTTCCGCACTAGCAGGGGGCAATAAAAGCAATTTATCTGCTTAGCCTGCTAATGTTCACCTCTGTGTTTAGTTTCCCAATAGCATTATTTACTGTAATAAATGACAAAGAGAATGAAAAACCACTGCAGTGCCATGTCTTATCATCCAGGCAGAAAGAAGGAAATTCCAGAACTTGGGGAGAGCAATAACCAGGTAATGCTGGGATGATGGTAATAGGTAAACAAAATGATCTAATCTACAATAAAAATAATTACAGCATCACTGTTGAAGTTCTGCTATTAGGGGCATATGGATATTCTTACTTCAAATTATTAGGGGCATATGGATATTCTTACTTTAAATTAGGTCCAAATAACCTCAATTGTTGAGAAATATGAATTAATTACAAAATCATACTATATGTGTCCACATACTGAATTTCTGTAAATAGAAGTGCAATCTATGACAGTAAGATGTGGACACCTTTTCATAAACTGTATTTGATTTGTGTTTAACCAAGCTATTAAAACTGGCTATACTGATTTTTTTTAATTTATCATTTAAATAAAGCGATAAAGACAATTGTTGTTTTAAGATGACATTAAGTCAAAGAAGGGAGAGACATGCAATGATAGCACAACTAACACATAATAAATACTGAATAGGTTTTGATACAATAAACATTTTTGGCCTGCACTTGATATATAAGCCAGAAATTTAGAAATTCTTTGTATTAACCATTTTTTTCAATGTCATTAACAGCCTCTGTTGTATATTCAACAGATTATCATATCACTCAAAAATGATAATCTGCTTTATTTGCATTTAAGACAGTGGAACACACACTGAATACACAATGCCGTTTAGGGAGGTGAGGAAATACTGAGGACGAGGTGCGGCATGTGCCGCTAATCTTGGCATAAGTGCACTGTTTGGCAGAGGCTGAACTGGTGGCTGGATTAAGCAGATGGGGAGGCACGAATCCATCTGATAGGATTAACTTTCTGCAGCTCGGTTTGCACCATCTGCTCAACATGCTGCTCCCAGTGCCACACACACACACACACACACACACACACACACACACACACACACACACAGTATGCGAACACATTTACAATTATATTAATATTGACTAAATCACATCAATTACTTCTAGCAAAACATTGACAAGTACTAATACCATACCAATGTAGTTAATGTTGAGCTAAACAAGGCCTAAATGTGACTTAACATATAGGAGTTTCCCCTGTGCCACATAATGATGTCAAGCTATCAAACAGAAACATAAAAGCTTGGTGAAAATTTTTTTGATTTAGTAAATAAGACAGAAATTGATTGAGTGTACTTTATATGTAATTCAAGTAATCCGTTGTCAAGATGGTAGTAGGTTTTTTATGTTTTATTGGGATAAATCAGTTCATTTCAGTTCAGTTCCTTTTATTTAATCCCTTATCCTAATTAGGGTCGGGGAGGTGTGCTGGAGCCTATACCGGCTCTTCAACAGGCGCAAGGAACAAGGTAACACCCTGGATGGGGTGCCAGTCCATCACAGGTACCTACAAGACAATTCAGTGTCTCCAGCCAACCCGGTAGCATGTCTTTGGACTGTGGGAGGAAACCGGAGTACCCGGAGGAAACCCATGCGGACATGGGGAGAACATGCAAATTTCACACAGAAAGGACCCAGATCGCCCCACCCGGGAATTGAACCAAGGATCTTCTCACTGTGAGGCAACAGTGCAACCCACTAAGCCACTGTGCCACCTGGGATAAATCAATAAAATATATTTGTTAATATAATTCCAAAATGCTGCATTTCTAAAATGTTGGAAACAATTTATGTCGTATATTTCCTGTCTGTGTGATATTTGAATTTATAGCACTACACAGTGATTCACAGTGTTTTACATATCCACCTTCAAAACAAAATTCTCTTAAAAAGCAATGTCTAACAGAGTTAAGAGAAGAAAATAATGCAATATGAGTGGAGTTGAGTGGAGCAGTGGATGACAAAAGGATATGTTTTAATTACCCAAACTTCATTCTTACTTTTTTAGCATCACTGGATACATGACTTATAAGAGTCAAAGTTTAGAGAAGTGTGTGGCATGTGATGCTAATGTCATCTATTAAATACACACACACACACACACACACACACACACTAATATGCAAAATAATTCAGTGCAAAGTAGGAAAGATAGCATCGAGATATGTGTGCGCAGTGTGTGTGTGTGTGTGTGTGTGTGTGTGTGTGTGTGTGTGTGTGTGTGTATTTGATGTCTTTGTCAGTGGTGAAGACTCACTGCATATTTGATAATGAGATAATAAAGAGTGTGTGTACTTGATCTGACAGGGGTCCCCATTGGCCACAAGCCATTGACTACTTCTCATCTCACTATTTCTCTCTCTCCCTCTACTGCACTCTTTCTCTCTCTAAATGTAATAATATCGGGTAGACATCACATTATAAATAGCACTCTACACATGCATTCTACATGTGAAATATACAATTAGCAAGTAGCCTGGTTGGTCAACTTTGTTTTATCTGTACATATGGATGCAAATTAATACTTTAGTGAAGGTTATGACACTGGTCTATGATTTTAAGGAGAATCTGTGGCAAAAAGAATATTTGGCAAAAAAAGCAACTTACCATGTTCCAGATATGATGGCGTTCCTTCTGAGGGGTCCAGTCTCCGTGCCCTCCGTCCATGTTTCGAGTTGTTGTGCACAAACATATTGTCTGAAACAGCAAGAACGTGGCCCTCTACACTCACTGTGGTCGATACTACCACCTAGAAAACATAAGAAAAATAAATCTTGAGATTCTTTTAATGATATTATTTTTTAATGATATATAATGTTAGAATATGAACATTCAGTAATCAGAAGTACACATCAGGAGAGCTTTACTAAGGATGTCTACGTTTTTGTAAGTTATTTTACATTTTTGAAGATTAAAAAAATCTTGGTCTTTGTTAATATAAATTGATTCCTAATCTGAAGAATCTAACACATAAAAATGGGACAGACATTGTTTATTATCATTAGTTTGGATAATTTTCAAAAGCACTGTTTTTGGAACTTCCCTTAGCAGGTTATCAGGTAAAATGATAAAATGAGCATTAAACAAATAATTCAGTTTTTAATAAGCCACAAAAATTATTAATATCTCATTGCATCATTTAGGAATGTCACATGAATAGCAATGCTGACCACGTTCCTCATTGCTGCCTTAGACTGATGGTTTCATGCTACCGACTAATAATTAGTGTTTATTCTACCTTTATCTGAACTAGAGGTTGTAATATTTGTCTTAAATCAAAAGTTAATCAAAAGTTACCTTTGGTACCAATTAAACTATGATTTATTTATTTATTGGCAAATATCATCTGAGCATTATGGAATGATTAATCTAATTAAATTTGGAGTTTTGTTTTTCAAAGCAGGTTAGGAATGTCTACTTGATGCTTGTTTAGTATAGAGGATAGATGTGGATCTCTGCAAAGTTCGTTTCAAAACAAGCACAAAGATTCAAATGAATGACTTGAGGGGTACATAAACAAGCCCAGGGTTTAATTCTCACCTTTGGTATGTTTTCATTGTGTGTGCATGTTTTTTTATTAGAATAGTTTCCCTACATCCTGAAATGTGTGTAAGAAGGTATATATTCTTCTCTAAATTGCCTCCATGTGTTATTTAATTGTGAGTGTGTAATTCATGTGACAGAAAGGCCTTCTGGTTTACACTTGTGTGGTTTTCCTCTCAAACAGGATTAATTAAATTACTTAATCCACTATCAAATATATATGCTTTAGGACATTCCGAACGGTTGTACTGGCTATGGTAAATATTTGTGCAATGTCTCTTATTGATTTTTCATCTTTCAGCTCTAAGCTTAACAATAGCTTGTTTTTCACCCAGACAGCTCTCTGGTTTTTATGTTGATTACTCTTCTAACTATAATTACACAGTCTGCACACTTAAATCTGAAACTGAGTGTACACATTCAGCGCTGTTTGTTGTCTGAAAAATCAATGTAAAAGGATGTGTTCCAATACTTTTGCTCACAAGTAAACTGGATGGGAAAAAAGGTGCTATCTTCTGAACTGTGTATCAGATCCAGATGTAATTTTGATCTTCTAAAGATCATCTAAAGTTGATCTTTTATCTGAAATGCATCTTTTAATGTCGAACCCAAAGTCTATGGCTAAAATAAGGGAATTGTTCCAATAATTTAGGAGGGGAATGTATTTCTAGGCTCTGTGACAATTTTAAGTTGAATGAAGTGATGTGATTGCACCACTTCAAGTCTCTAATCCCCTTTCTTCTCAGCACTATAGCGTCCCCCCCCCCCAATAAACACACACACACACTCACACTCACACACATACACACACTCCTCATTCTGCCGAGCCATCTCAGAATCTCTGATATTTTCTGGCATTAATTCAATTAAGACATGGATGACACTTAAGTGCCTCGAGACAACAGCAGAGAGGTAAGGGTTTGGGCTTGGCATTGTGGTTGGCATTAATGGACAAGGCTTAAACCGAGGCAGTCCTTTGGTGGCCCAGTGGAGAGCCTCTCATTTTAATTGCAGCTGATCTCTGAAAGGAGGCCTCTTGAAATAAGGGAGCTGGTGGTGAGTGGGAAGTCTCCAAGGGCTGTTTTTCTCTCTTATACACATTTTTTGCACTGGGTTTAAAAAAAAAAATCTTCACTTTTTATTCTTTCACTTATAATATTTTATCTATACAAAAACTTGTATTTTTGACTGAGCACTGCCCCTCCCTGATGGTTTGAAATCCAGTTGTTTGACAGGTTTTTATAAGCATGTACAAGCATTTATTTTCAAAAATATTTAACTGTTTGTTAACTGACTGCAGGTGCACTGAATGCATTGTTTGCTGAGCAGAATATCGCTGCACAGATCTGGAGAAGCTTTTATTTTAAATAAAACAGTATTTAAATGAAAACAGTTCTATAAAAATGAAATAACACAAGCAACAAGGGATATTCCTCAAGCTAACTCAATTCAAAATTGTTTCATGTTTACCTGTCAATTATTAGAAATTGTTAATTTTTTTCTACCAAACTTACGCATGCCAAACTTATCACATCACATGTTTTAAATTGTTTTTTAGGTCTTTCAATCCATCTGAGGTGCACTTGTGCCCATGCAACTAAGCAGCAATTATACACAGAATGAATGTCTGGCTGATTCTTTGTGTAATAAAGTTTCAATGGTACCAAAGTTCTCCCAAGCTCACATGGCTGTATTTATCACTGCACCCTGACAGTTTCTCATGTAATGCTGTCACAGTGCTCACAGGTCACACATAAGTGGTTTCTGGCCTTGCCGTACCAAAAATTAAAATTTATAATATTGCCAATAGTGTGTACACAACATTATTTATAACTTTTTCATAAAGAAACGGACAAAGCCGTAACTAACTACCCATTTTTGCCCATTCTGGTGGATCCACCTTTTATACCACAATCATGGTATCCTCACCTGTTACTAATTTACCAGTTTATCGTGGGATATTTCAAAACGTTGCACCTTCAATATTTGAAAAACTTTTCACTCTTTACTTGCCAAAACATTTTGTTATTTGAGTTGCACTTTTTTCAAAGATAATTGTATATAAAAATGAAAATTAGAAATTAGATAGCAGGTATGAAATCTATTGGTTTTGTTATCATTTGTAAAATATAGGTACAGCACTGAGCACTATTTTTTACCTGAAAGCGACGCATGTCTCGCGGGTTGCCAGCATTCTTTAGGCAGTTCTGGTTGCATTTTAGAAAGAACTTTAGGAAGAATCTGAGGGGGAGATAAAAAACAAAATGATTAGAATGCATAAAGGCCAAACTTTTTAATCAATGCCATCCAATACACTAAATATTAATTAAAACACAGATTAAATGTCCTCAAATTATCCAACTGTATACAATATATACATTTCAGTTTTTAGACTTAGTAGGTTTAAATAAAACCCAGATAAATACGGGTTTAAAACTATTTTCTGTGTCCTTATAGGTAAGAGAGAAAGAAATCGATGGATACATAATTTATACCAAAACATTTCTCTCATGCTCTTGTAGGTCAAACAACAAAAACATGCCTGGCCAAAATCTCAGTGACAGATGGCATTAAAGTTGAAACAGCAAAATACTAGCATAAGTCATAAGAAAAAAATTCTGAGTAAATGTGAATGTTTTGAATACCAGCTGAAAAGCTAGGGCAGTATCATTGCTCGTCCAGTATTTCCCAAGTGCTTGTAATAGACCACTACTGCTGATAAGTGGCTTTGAATCTCAGGTCTACAATTAGACAGGATTGCACACTACATGAACATGAATATCTATACCTGTGAAAGTGTGTGGAAGGGTGACCAAAGCCTTGCAATAAATTGGCTTTTAGTCCATGGCTTACAAAGGCTGCAATGTTGTATTACCCATATATGTACTGTATATATATA
>JAYDZG010000014.1:6996676-7019270 GCA_034509265.1 Microcambeva bendego
TCAGGGTGTAACACTAAATTGTACCCAGAGATTCTAGGAAACTATACGCACCACAAACCTGACCAGGACAAACCAATCAAGAGAAAAAAACAAACAAAAAAAACTTGACAACATTTAAAATTATAATTTTTTAATAAATTTTTTTTCGGGATCCACAGCTGTTATAATTAAAGGGAATGTATGTACTCACAAAATACATTATTTTAGTCACTATTACTTTGCACATTTTTTTAAAAAATATAAATGTAAGCTTGTTGGCAAGCTGTTGTGGCATAAGTGGAATACCACACTTTAAAGTATGCTGTCATGGTGTTGGTTAATGGCCACACCAGGTCATTGATTTTTTCCCCCTTATAACAGCATGCCCTGCCAAGCTTTATTCCCTACTTATGCTACATCCTGACAAGAAAAGCCCTCCATCAGCAAAGCATGCATCATGCATGTGCTCTCTCGCTCTGACAGCTTTATACTTACTTCTACCTCTACTGCTGGTCAGCGTGCAAATCCAGTCAAGATAGGGCACTAAGTAAAACATGAAAAGAATAAAGCAGAACCCTCAACACAGCAGCTGTACAACAGTGAATTCTAACTTAGTATTAGTTCAGCTTGATCATCAATTAGCAACTGTAAAATATTAATTTATTTTATTAATTTTCTTACATAAGGTTTACAACTTACAGTGCTACCAACCAAACCACTGTGCCACCACAGTAAGCTTAATAAAATGGTAAAATAAAGCTAAATTGGTTTAATAAGCACTGAAGACAAACCATTTTCTAATATATATTTTTGCATTCATAGAAATGTATGCCTCACCTGGTATGAACATGCATGACTGCCCAAGGGATTTTAAATATTACATTTAAATTACCTTATATAGGCTCTGACCATTACAAACACAAATTTAACGGACAATTCAGAACCAACAGTAAGTGTGAAGCCACAGAAAATAATGAAGCTGTGTAGCACTGTGGATTTATGTAAATGAAATTGTAAATGAAAGGCAATATGTTTGTTATCATGAAGGTCAACACTAACACTTACATAAGTAAACTAATTTGATGACAATTAATCTATATCTCCCGCTATGTCAAACACATCGCATGGTTCAAAAGGACAAGCAGTTAAAAGCTCAGGTTGTCCTTGTTTCCATAATCAGACACTTCAACTATTTTGTTCACTTTCAAGAGAGTGTATGTGCTAATTAAAACCTTTTCCAACTTCCACCAATAATAGCAAAGCATGCGCGTGCGCACACACACACACACACACACACACACACAGTCCCAGAACAGCAAATTAGGCTTCATGGGAACTAATTAACAACACCTGTGTTAATTAATGCCTCAAACCAATCACGGCTTGCTTTTTAATTGGCTTTTTTCTTTCCATCATCAAGGCCAGAAGTCACTATGGGTACATGTCACCTGGGGCTACTGGAATTAAGTCATGGTGCTCCAATACACACACTCTCTCTCTCTCTCTCTCTCTCTCTCTCTCTCTCACACACACACACACACACACACACACACACACACACACACACACATACACACATATACATACACCTCAACACACCTTCTGCTAGACTTCAGGGATCAACATTTAGAGGTTGTTTTGAGGCAGACGGAACAAAACACGCCCAGGCTGTTAAGGGGAGCAGCTGCAGAAACATCTCAGGAGATGTTTGTGTTTGTGATCCGGTATATAAGAAAAGGGGCTGTGTGTATTTTGGTGTATATAGTGTTTTGTAGGCTTGTTTTTGGATGGATGTAGTCAATGACAGCACTGTATAAATAAAAAAAACACTGAAACAATTATTGGCATGACCTTTTCAAGACCTTTGCAAAAAGCATTAACGTGCAATAAAAAAGCTCTGGCAATGCAAAGCATATGTAGCTGTAGAAGGTGTGGTCTATGTTTGAGGGAGTTTTTTCTTTAGATTTTCATTTTAGATTTGTTCTAGTGATGGTCAGATTATGACAATCCAGTTTATTTTCTTTTAGGAATAAAATAACAATTAAGGTTTTTGTTCTGGTTTGGCAAAGTGAACACTTAACATGCATTTTAGAATAGCTGGGGTCAGAATCATCATATTTATAAAGGCCCATAAAAGTCAACAGCTGCAGTCAATCGCAATTACAATCACTTACAAGCGTTTGCATTTTTCTGACCCAACTGTGGCATGTCACTGATGCTCCAAATACCACCCAAATGTATTCAGTGGGGCTGAGGTTTAGACTCAAGTGCAATAAATAGGTATTAATGGATCTAAATTCAAACTGATACAGATATGTGTCAAAACACTGTTGCAGCTAAAATAATCATATATCAAATACAAGTATAGATAAAAACAGTATTGCACAAATGACCATGTTATTACCATGCTAATGTCGCTGCACTGCTGAGGATGGTCCACCACAAAAACATTGTAATTTGGGGTCCATTAGGGGTCCTCGTAATAATTGGGGTACAAAACAACAGATGGGGTACAGCCAGTAACTGTATACCCACAAAATCATCTGTACATTAATCGAAGCTTGAAAATCAGTAATAGATGCACCAGACAGGTACAAATAATAAACTGCATGGTGTGTGTACATTAAGCTGCTCTAAAAAGAAGAGGTAATTATGGTATAGTTAACACTGCTTCATTCGTCAGGCTAATTAACAACATCTAACAAGCTTAAAAGGCAGCAGACCAGCTGGGTCCTTCAAACAAGACATGGACACTTAATATCAAATAATTTAGTGGTATATTATTTAGTTCTCATTGAAATAGATACTAAATACTGATTAAAGACCTTATAGTAAAGCAGCCAATGTTAAGTTCCCATGGTGCTCATTTTGGCACACAACAAGCTACATACACATATTCCATACACGCTCAGCCCAACCCCCCCCCAAGGGGCTCAGAGGATGCAGAACCCCCACCCTCCGGACCCTCATGCAATATTAAGGATCCAGGAAGGAGTATATAGGGAAGTGTCAAGGCCTCTACCATTGTAAATTATAAATCTCTATTGATTTTTGGTGCAAGAACTCCTGACTCATTGCAGGACATGAGCAGCAGAGGGCACTTTATTAAATTAGGATAAAACACACCAATGTTTAAAACACTTTTAACACAAAAACTGAAATGGAAAAGTTGACACATGTACAATTTGACTGGTTTAGTTTCACTAGCTACTCACAGTAGCTTTTTACATTATTTTGTCATTTTCAGGAATTCCAACTTACATTTTTTGTACTGTTCTTTTTTCTTGTTCAAGACCTTTTTAAAGCATCTGACAGGTATCAAGGGAAAAGACCTTGAAGCCAGGAGTAGCTTTCATGCTAGCTGCTGTCTTATTAAAAGCTTTGCAGCTTCCGGCACTTCTAATTAAATTTATAATTCCACAATTCCATCACTGCTACTGCACTAAAAAAAGTTTAAGACACAGCTAGAAACGTGTGTGTGCGCACATGTGCATGTTTCCTCTCTTTTTCCCATAAAGTGTGACATGGTTTATTTGTAAAACTTACTTTAAGTGCTGTTTGTGCATTGTTTTCTCTCTGAATTCGAAACACGAGAAAACACTGTTGTTTGAAGTGCTTACAGTAAAATGCTTTAAGCATTGACTAGCCAAACACGCACAGTTTGGCTGGACATTTTCAGTCATCAAATCACACTATAAAAATCATTGCTGGATTATTTTGGATTATTCCCATATTTTTATAAATAATTAACAAGGTAATGTACAGACACTATTGTTATTTGACGATACAGTTTTCACTTTTTCTTCTTGTTCTTCTTCTTGTTATTATTATTATATTTTACCATATTTTTGACCACTACTTTTTCCCATAGTTTTTGAGATCACATTTGGATATGTGCATTCATTTACCTGCCCCACTTGGCCCTTTTTTGGCCCATTCACTTAAATTCATTTTCAAAAGACACACACGCACATACACACAATTCACTGTCTGAGCAAAAATATTCATACCTTCACCACATACACGTTCGCACACACACAGTCCCTTATCCAAGCAAAGGAACTCACACCCTCACCAAATACACGCTCGCTCACATAAAGGATCACCTGTCTGAGCAAACATTTTCACTATTAGCAGTTTTTCATTATTTCTGAAGAGGAAATGTGAAAAGAGATATTAATAATTAGGCTGATAACAATCAGAGACAGCAAGCGGCATGATCTGGGGATCCACAGGTCTTGCACTTTCTATGTAGATCTTTGCTATAAACCTCTATATTTTTACTTTATTGTGGTGTACAGTATTCACCACAATTACAGAATTGTTACTCCAGCATGTTTCTTGCACAGAAAGTTATAACTTGAGCATTGTCTTGGAAATTAAAATTGTTGAATATGGAATTATGTCAGTTGAAGCAGTTAGTGTATATTGTTGGGTCAGCAAATACACAGTTTAGCTCAGTATGCCACTAAACCTTGGCTCAAAGTGCCTCCTCTCGCTGAACACTCTTCATTAGGATCCTGCAGCCCCCTAACACTGTGAACTGTGTGACAAGACAGGCATATCCTGTTACCAATGCAAGTGAGAGATGACACCTCATTATCTGCCATGACCCACAGGACTCAATTATGTGTTAACATATAAGAGAAGGTGTCAGGCAACTTCAGATACCACTGCAACACTCAGAAAGAAATATTTAGTAGTATATTTACTCAGAAACACAGAAAGAATATTTAGTAAATTCAGTGAAGCATGTTTACTCAACAAAAACAATGTTCTATTTTAATAAAAATCAAGATGTTCAAAGATTATGGGCCCTGTTTTAGCAATTTGGTGAGCCGTCAACCATGCATATATTTATCATGAATATATTGAGGGCTTTTGAGATTGCAAGATATTGTGGTGTGCCAGTACTTGACCTAAACACACATTGTTTTGAGACGACAATGCCCATTGGCGTTAATATATTCACTCATCGGCATAAATACTGATGCTATTTTAACAACGCAGGTGCCAGGCGTGAAAATAGGTTCACAGGGTGCAATATGACGCACCTTGTGCAGGGTGTAAGATAGGGCCCTATGTGTCTGTAACAGCAAAAACAACAACAAAAAACAATAGCTTGCTATATGCCAAGTATTATTTCTGTAGTCACAATTTACCCACCTAACTCAAACTTTCAAGCTGAAATCATCATCAACAAATATTTTAATTAGCTGAATCTGCTGTTCTGATGAATGGTTGCTGGGAAACAGACAAACACTAATAAATAAAAGCATAAACAAAGCTGTGGCTGCTAAAACCTGACCCATGTGCTAACCTATGTAAATAAGCTAAATTACAACAAATTAGAAGTTAAGTTTATGTGCTGTGAATCAAAAACATTTGTTATGTAAGACACAGGAAACTATTCCGCCAGTGTTTCAATTTTGCTATTTTACATAAATATATGGAAAATATCTCTAATTAAACAAAAAGTACAAACTGTGTAATGTGGTGGGAGCAAAATGGTGTAACAGCAGTCAAAGCAAAGCAACATCAGCAACCCATTGAGCTAATAGGGAAAGTCAAAATAAAATTTAAATATCAGGTTCCTCAAGTTTGGTGAATTCCAACTCATAACATGATGAGGTGAGTTAGATTTGTGCCCCCCATGTAAATGTATGCACTTCATGACAATGTATGCACTGAAGATATGTAACATCCCAGGTCTGGTGAGAGTACGGGAATGGCATTATCCAGGAACTGTCTATACACTCACGCCAGACGAGGCAAATTATTGTTGTGCACTATGAGGAACACAGAGCCCTGTGAAATGTTTTACAAAAGCTCTGAGAACTATCCCAGTGCATAATAATATTCAGGGTACCTTTGGCTGAGTTTTGTGCAACCCGGTCTAGCTGGATTATGTTACTTGTAGCATAACATTAACTATGGTGTCTCCAGATTCTTTTACATCTGTCACATGTGCTCAGTGTGACCACTGATGGGATGTCAATGATGGATTGATGATATCTGACTGTTTGGTCAGAAACATGCACAGTAGAAGCCCATTGGAGGTCATTTGCTTGGGCTCTGGCTTCTGTTGCTCCCCACAAAAAGAACAGGTACCACTCCTGATGAACTCTCCATGTCTAGTACTTATCATTTTATTGTCTCTGTCCTTACTACATGTGCCTTCTCCATGCTCTTGGATAAGATGACACAGCAAACCTTCTCTTGACCTCATGCATGGGTGTGCAAACCTGGATAAGCAGTAAGGTAATTTTGTGTTGATGCCTAAAGTGGAAAAAGACTTATGGGGCTGTTGTATGAAGAGAATCCTAAACACACTAAACAATAAAAAGTCAAACAGGGGGTCTGTATTTAATGTAGGTACATTTAATAGTAAAAAAGGAACCCCTTGCATGTTAACTTGTTTAAAGTTATCAATCATTCTCAGCAGTTTAAACACTTTTAAACACATATAGCTGTGAACAGTAAAATTAATACAGAAAGGATTTCGTGAAACCGAGCTGAAGAGGCCTTTGTTAAGACCAAACAAACAAAACAAGCATACAGAAAGAAGAGTTGGCAGAATTTGGCATGTTTGTCATCTGCAAACTATTTTTGTGGAGCCAAGAAAACAAACATTTCTGAGCAGCAATTTAACTGGGTGACATTAGTAAGAGGGCAATCAAGGGGAAAGAGGGAGGGGGGAAAGGCGAGGGGGAAAGAGACAGCGAGATGGAAGGAAAGCAGAAAGGCCAAAACATTATTTAAGCCAGTCTACCACAAAACAGAACGATAAATAAACCCATTGTAGTTTTGTATTGAACCCAAATGCAAGTGCAACGTGGAGGCACCACAAAACAGAAAAGCCATGTGTTTCTAAGAGGCGAACAAAAAGAAAAAAAGCAAGAAAAACTGTTATTCTTTTGGTGTTTTTTCTCTCTACTTTTTTCTTTTCCTGCTATGGAATTGTAAATAGTATTGTGAGATCCCTCTCTCTTTTTGTGGCTTTCAATGTTCTAACGAAAGAAGCAGCCTGACACCAGAATGCTGTAGGTTCAGCACAAATGCAGTAGGATGAAAACTTCTTATTCTACACATCTTTCCCTCTTTGTTTCTCTCTTTCCCCCCGATTTCTACAATTCAACATGTAAAAAGAGAAATATAATCAGCTCAGATGGGAAGGTTTTATACAGTATTTACAGTCGTGGAAAAAAATAAGAGACCACTTCAAAATCATCAGGTTTTTTTTTGTTTGTCCAAAATGAGTAGTATTGTTATATACTATTACAGTTCATATTCTATTTTATTGAAAAAAAACACAACACGGCTCACCCATAAATTGCAAAACTAAAAAACTAAAAATTCACAGACAATATTGTGATCTATATCCCAGCTATCACATGAGCTAAACACATGTCAGTATGACAAACATATTTATATTACTGCTCCCAAACAGCTTAAACACATTTTTTTTGCAAGTTTATAAATAGAAGGAAAAATCTAAAAGGCTCCTAATAAAAGATCAAATAGTTGATTATGGCCCTCGGGAAGTAACAAGTGCAACATTTTCAAATAGCTTATCAGTAAGTTATGTATTTTACAAACCCAGGTTTGGTATAATTATATAAACACCACTGTGTTTTACTTTTTAAAATGCAGAATTACAGTATTTCTATGAAACAAATTGGTTTTTTTTTTATTGGTTTACATGTGTATGGAAAGAAATACCAAAATGCCAAAAGGAAGAAGTTTATTACACAGAGTTGTAAAGTTGAGTTATTTTTTGTTTATTGATTTACACTGATAAGAACTAACATTATGACCCCCTTCCTAATATTGGGTTTAATATTGTGTGTGTTCCTAATATTGTGTCTCCCTTTTGCTGTCCCATGAACAACAAACTGCAGTGTAATGTGTATTCTGACTCCATTCTATTGGAAACAGCATTAACTTTAGCAATTTCTGCTATAGTAGCATGTCTGTCAGCCTTCACTCCCCATGTGTATCACTAGCAGTCTGTGCCACTACTTGGAAGCATTGGATACACTGTATGTAATATCCCAGTAACATCCCCGAACAGGTTTGGGGAGCATAAGGGAATGGCATTATTCAGGAACTGTCTATTCACTCAGGCCACATGAGGCTAATCATTGACCTGCACTACGAGGTACACAAGGCTGTGAAGGTCTTACAGAAGCTCTGAGACCCATCCCAGTGTATAATAGCATTCATGGTGCCATTGGCTAACGAGTTTGTCAAGAGGTGTGTGCGGCCCTACAAGGATATGCCTCGCAAGGCATCTTTGAACCACTGCCAAATCGCTCCCATTGAAGTATGTTACAGGCAACGTAACATATATCATGGTGTCTCCAGACTCTTTTAAATCTGTCACATGGGCTCAGAGTGAATCAGTCAAATAGTGCTTTCCCAATAGGTTTACATGTGTATGGAATTAAATGTCTCAGATACCAAAAAAAATGTATTACACAGACACTGAGTTGTAAATTGAGTTCTTATTTTGTTAACTCATATACACCGATCAGACATAACATTATGACCACTTTCCTTATATTGTGTTGGTCCCATTTTGTTGCCCCATGTGCACCACCTGAAATGCACTGTGCAATGTGACAGTAGCTTGTCTGTTGGATGGGACCACACTAACCAGCCTTTGCTCTTCATGTGCATCTCTGAGTCTTTGCTGCTCAGGACCCTGTTGGCGGTTTACCACGGTTCCTTCCGTGAACTGAGTGAAAACTCACACAGACACCGGAGGAACTCTCAAAACCTCATACAGAAAGTGAACACATAACAAAGCTCTTTGTATAAAGTGGTATGTAATATTTGCAAAAGCTGTGAAATGCTATTTGAGGGTCCCATTTATTATGAAACTGAAATATCTGTTCTAAAATCCAGAAACATACTCATAATCTGATTTTAAAATAATCTACAGAATTTGTCTATGTAGTGACCCCCAAATACAAGAAGAATTTATAATTTGTCAGGACTTGGAGACAAATACAAAATATATATGGAATAATAAAACAGTTAAATAACAGTTAAATAATGGAAGCAAAATAATTCTGCTTTTGGTCTCTTTTCTACTGCTGAAACCTATTTTAATGCATACGAGGCAAGCAGGTCCGGATACTGATAACATGCTACTGATAATGTTCATCTCTGAAAATATTTTTATAATCCAACTACACATCTCTGGTTGCAGTTTTAGGATAATAAAATTATACGTAAAATTATATTTACACATTTATTTTTTTGTATATATACATTTATTTGTACAGCTAAGCTAATATCTATATATACAGACCATCACTGGATGTCATAGGAAGTATCAATGCTCCAATCTATTATCCATGTTAAGGATTTTCAATAACAGCAGTAATAAAGCAGTAATGAGTGTATAAATGACTTCTGCTTGACCACAGTGGTTGTTGTAGAGATGACGAGAGCATTTTTGTAGCTTAATATCACTGCTCTGATTTGGCCCTGTGAAAGGCACACATGTGGATATAATGGAGCAGGTAATTGCAGGCACAACATGGGGTGAAAGGGAAGGGGTTTCTGGGCAGGTAACACATAGGCCGTTCAAGTTCAAGAAAATTTAGGAGAGTTGCTGCATTTCTTGGACACAGTGCATTACAGGTCTGGATTTTATGTCCTCCCTAAGTCAAAAGAGCCAATAAAAACAGCATGCAGTACAATTAAACAAGTATAAAAAGTAATAATCTATTAACTACATAGCTATTCCCAAAAGGATGTGTGAGGGTGTGAAGCAGTGTGTAAAGGTTTTAGAGTTATCAATTAATTTTTTTATCAGAGGTATAACATTTTTTCATGAGTAGTAACCAAAACAAAATCGTGTGTTTGCTGTTGATGTCAAAACTCAATATATTGACTACAGCTGTTCTCGCACAGCTAATTTATTAGTCTGTTAGCTATTTGACACATACTGAAATGTTCTGCATGTGTTATAAACTAAATTATTTACCGAAATCCTCAACATAATACAACCTGTAGCATATGGAGACGACATAAATAAACTAAAGCAGTGGGACCCGAAGGAGTTCCCATACAAATCACTAAGCACATAAACACTCACTTTAGGTGTTTATCCATGGGGGGATTTCAGGCAGCTATGCTTGGCTTGCTCCAGAGTTACTGCGTAAAGTTATATTAGTTATTACCAAATTTGTTTTATTCTTGTCATGCAAGATTCCCATTCATATACATGTGTCGACATATAGCTGTTTCAACATCTGGCGGAATGTGAAACAGACAGCTAAATAGACTCACACACTCATAATAGAAAAGCAAGGTCAGTGTGTGTTGTAGCAGCCGTGTGTATTTATATGGGTGTGTGTGAGTGTGGACACTGTACCTCCTGCCTCGCACACAGCACAGGTTTTCCTTCCATTGTCATCGTCAAGATTGATAACACCGCTTATTACCGCCAAGCAATTGTCAACTTTTCCGGGACAAATTATAAAAAGAAACCAAAGAAATCCACACACCCTGTTGTAGCGAAGCTAAATGTGAAGCAAGGAATTTTGGCACAGAGTGAAGAAAACACATCATTGCAAAAAAGGAAAGACGCTTTCCAGGTAAGTTTAACCCTGCCAAGTCATTCCCAAAAGCTCTGTGTGTGTCCTTAATCTACACTCTCCACTTATTTCTTCTTTCACGTTTATTTCTGTCCTTGCCTTATTAATACTTGTAAGCATTTATTTTCATATTTAGCTGAATGGCACTGAAAAGCATTATATCTCTTTTTTATATCTTGTTTCCGTCAAGCAAACACCACAAACACTCCATATTATCTGTATCATGTCCTGTTACAGTTCGGAAGGATCTGGCACCATGTCAGTGGGTCATGGGTCCTTAAAAGCTCTCGTATATTCCATCACACAAGGGGCTGGTGTGATGGATAAAGGCTTGTGGACAGACTGGTCTGCTGTATATCACCCACTTTCAGTCAGACAGTCTCATTACTTACAATTATCATGAGTTGTTGGACCACAATGAGCATGTTCCACTGTTTAATGTGCCTTGCACAAGTATTGAACACAGTAAATCACTGATAATTAGTCACCTTCCTTTGCATTTTTTTCCCAGCATTAATGGCATCAGCAAAAATGTTTTATTGAGGGTTTAGCCACTGATGCACAGCTGTATTCACAAAAAAATGCTCTAAATCTTCCTTGAGCATCTAAAAAGCTGGAAATCAAATGGTGCTAAATCCGGACTATAAGCTCTCTTAGACAGGACCAGTAATTATTCCTCCCTCACCAAAATATAAAAGTGTGAAAACTTTTTAAATATCCTTCTCATATTAAATCATTCATTACATAAAGCCACCTTCTTCCTCAATTATAGATTCTCAGGAACCATATTGCATTGAAGCACTACTGTTGCTGAACATTGAGACAATCCAGATCAAGAGTTTAGCTTTTTTAACAGTTTGCTTTAAATGTGTAATTTTGTTGATGAACTATAACTTAACAGAGTCACTCCTTTCAAACCAAGATAGGTTTTGCTTATTGCATCTGAACTCTAAGCCTAACTGAAGCAATGGTGTAGCACTTTTGACCATGGGAAAAAGAGAAAACAGGACTGGTGTGTTGATGAACTGCTTTAAGCTTGAAGTTTCAAAACGTCATACTCACAAATGTTCTCACTCACCATTTCTTATGCATTTTTGTTACTGACTCGTGTTTATTTCTGCCTGTCTATTTGCAGCTTTGTATAACACAAACTACCCTGCAAAAACACAACCCTGACCCCCAGGAGATTAAAAAAAGGGACAGCATGGGGAGTGTTTAGGACCCTTTCTCCCCTAGGGATATACATTCCTTTCCATTAAGCGATCCGTATCCACTTCCTGTGGGAGCTGGTCCTGGACTAGGAGCTGGGGCTCTCCAGAACAGGAAGTAATCCAGAGAGCAGGGGAATTCATCACTCAGGGCCTCTCAGCACGTCTGACCGCGATACACTGATCTCTCACACAGACATGAGCCTTTATGCCTATTCTAGTTCTAACTGGAGCATGGACCTGGATTTAAGCTGACAAGCATATGATATATTAATAAAAAGTGCATATACGCAATTATAAATGTGCCTACAAATTCATGTGTTCTAACACAGACTGCTAAGAATTTTCAGAAACTCTCCACACTGAAAGCATGGGGCATTCGGTTTATTTTTATTGGTTTTATCCTGACATATCTTGTTTATATAATGAAATAGTTTGTCCACAGCTGCTTCATATTTATCTCACTGCAACAAGCTGATTTCATTACATTTTGTAGCCTTTATGATTTTTGTTTGTGCCCCTTTAACAGGATACCTGTTAATGTATCATGTGATGGTAATAACATTCCTTCATCTGTCATATAAAAATAATCATCCAAAGGAATTGGAACAGTGAGGTTAATTTCCATATTTTAGCCCTAGACTAAAAATATTTGGTTTTGACATTAAAGGATGCATGTGAGGTAAAAGACATTTAAAGAGCAACTTTTATTTCCAGGTATTTACATATGGATCTTATGTAGAAATTAGCCCCTTTTGTCTGAACCCACTCAATTTTACTGTATAGGAAGATGTGACTGCCTGTTTTGTTACCCAGGTGTGTCCTTTACATTGATTTTTTTTTTAAGATAACAAATAGCGCTGAATGTTTACACGCTGTTTCATATTTGGGTTTTGCCTGTGCAGACTGTACATTTATAGTTAGGAGTAATGAACATGAAAACCAGCGAGCTGTCTATGGGTGGAAAACAAGCTATATTTAAGCTGAGAGAAGATGAAAAATCAATGAGAGTCACATATTGGCCATAGTCAGTACAAATATGTGGAATGTTCTGAAGAAAAAAATGGTCACTGGTGTACAGATCTAACAGATGTCCATCAGGTAGACCAAGGAAAACCACAGAAAATTCTGCAAACCAATAGTTAGCAAGAAGTACTGATTAAAGCTTCTGAAATTCTAGGACAAAGTTTTGTGGATTGATGAGACAAAGATGAACCTTTACCAATGTGATGGAAAGCCTGTGAAATACAGTGGAGTGAATATCATGACTTGAGCTTCCATGGCTTCTTATGATGCTTCATTAATCTTCATTGATAATGTCATACATGATAGCAGCAGTATAATGAACTCAGAAGTCTACAGAAACATTTTGTCTGTCAATTTAAAGGAATATGCAACTAAACTGATTGGGAGGTCCTCCTTCTAGCAGCAAGATTATAATGCAAAACACACTGCCAAAAGTACAAAGGAGTTTATCAGGGGCATGAAAATGGAATGTTTTAGACATGACTAGTCAATATCTATACTTAAACCCTATAGGACATGTCTGTTACCTCCTAAAAAGGAGTAACTACCTAAAACAAAAACTAACTGAAATAGGCTGCAGTGAAAGCCTAGAAGAGCATCACAAAAGAAGTTTGCAAAAGTTTAGTGGTCAGTGGGTCACAGGCTTGATGCAGGTATTACAAGCAAAGGGTTTACAACTAAATATGACGTCGTATTCACTTTTATGACGTCTATTTCAAGTTTATCTGTTCCAATACACTGCTCACAAGTAATATGGGTGCTTCCTTCTACACTGAGATGTAAATACCTATGAATAAAATGTTGATATTTTACCTCATATGTATCTTTTAATGTTAAGCCCAAATAAAACAAGGGAATTGGCCTTACTGTTCCGATACTTTTGGAGGGGACTGTACATACCTGTATACTGGTGTACAGGACTATGAAGCTGTTCACTCTTTTTTTGAAAGCTGGAGTTTAGAGTGCAGGGTGAGCCACTGAACAGCATTCAATGAGTAGTAAGGGTTATTGGTTTGCTCAAGGGTCCAATAGTTGCTGAATAGCAGAGCTGTTTTTCAACTCTCAACCTTTCGGTTGATTGTGAAAGGCTCTAACTACTAGTCTTTCACTGTCCCTAATTTCCTTAGGCAAGTTACAGCCAAATTTTTAATTGATTAATTAAGTAGTATAATTAAGCTGTGCAGCTCTGTCAGTCTGGCTGTGTTATAATCAACATTTTTGCCATCCATAACAAAACACATGGCAACACACTCGTTGTTTGCAGGTACGTTTTCTGACCAAAAATCTCAGTATAACAGAAATTCAGTATAACATTACATTTAATGTACAAGCACAAACACTATGTAAAACATTAAGGACTGGTGATGGTGTACTGATATTATTTTAGTATACTACTATCTGCTTCTTGATACCAATAGACTTATGCTGGTATGTTTACCAGATTTCCATAAATTATTTATTACAACCTAGATAAACTGGCTTTTGCACCCAGTATTTACCTAAAAGTTAATACAGTCGTGGAAAAAAATAAGAGACCACTTCAAAATTATCTCTTGTTTTAGATTTACAATACCTGTTTATGTATTTGGCCAAAATAAGTAGTATTGTTTAATTCTATTATAATTATTATTGTAGTTTATATTAAAAAACAACACTGCTCAGTTTTTTATCCTTATAAAGAGGATATCCTATAAAGAATTTAAAGATAAAATATATGTTATGTGTTCAAATTTGACAGTAACCACTAGACTTTAAATGAGAGGGTTTCAGTTGCAGAGTCTTTCCAGGCGTTAGCATTGTCTAAAAATGTATTTGCAACACATAAGCCTTTGCCCCTCCGGTGTTGAAAACATGGCCATGCTTTTCTGTTTATGTGAATGCTGGTAGGACCCTGGTGTTCATGGCGCATTTCCTTTGGTGACATCAGCCTATGCAGGCTGTCTCCACACCCTGCCCTCCTGCCTGATGTTTCCACTCTATTTCTGCCATGCATCTATTGTCACCTGGAGCACGGCTTCATGCTCATTGTTATAGGCGCCTATTTGGCCCAGGAGTACTATTCTTCAGGTCTCTACCTCAAACATGACTTATTAATAGTCCTGTTTATTGTTGTGCTTTGTATTAAACAAAAGACGGCTACATGCTAATCATACTCTGCACAGACCAGATTCAAACTGTGGCAGCTCGGCAATCCAGGCGCTGTGCAGTTCTGACTCCCCTCATATTCTCAGCCTCCTAAATTAGAGGTCAGCCACCTAATAAGCATGGAGAGTAAAACAAACGTGTCTGTTTACACAGCCAACATAATTTGAAACCAACTTTAAGCGGCACGGCGCCTCGACGAGGGAAAGTGTCTAAACAAATCAGGTGGATGTGTGAAAATGAGCTGCTGTGTTTTGACTGAAGCTGGCTTGACTTTCTCCACATTCAAGAGGCAAACTCAATTCAGAGGTATTCCAGGCTCACTACTAGAACTGCCTCTTAAGCTAGTCTGGCTTTCTACTTTAGGGCTAAGAAAACAGGCACAGTAAGGATTCCAAAGTATGTGATTAATTTTATGTTGAGACATAAAAAATGGGGAAACTATGTAATGATTTCCATGAAGATAGGATGAATTTGGAAACATGTGCAATGGTTTGGATGTTGAGAAAATAGGATAAATTGGGGAAAGTATGATATGGATTGTAGAAACTGTTGGGATGAGCTGGGAAATTTATGTGATAGATTGTAAATAAATAACTCCGTCTGCTTTTCTGTACTAGCACCCAAGTGGTGAAACAAACTTCCATTGTCTGTTAGCACTTAAGCTATGAACTAAAAAGCACTCTCTAGCATTCTACACCAAATCATTAATTATTGACAAAATACATCCAGGACTTTTTTTTTCATTTTAATGTATAGATGGGATTAATTAATGAAATATTTTGATGTCTTGTATGTAGTGAATGTTGTATGGATTGGGTAAAAAAGAGTTAAAAGGAAGGGTACATAGAGCCATGGAAAAAAATAAGATACCACTTCAAAGTTTTTAGTTTTTTTGCAATTGATGGGTGTGTGTTTGACCAGCAGTGCTGTTTTCTTTTTTTCTTTAAAGCAGAATAAGAATTCTAATAGTAAAAAAGAATACTACTCATTTTGGTCAAACAGACAAACAGATATTGTCAATCTAAAAAAACTGACAATTTTAAGTGGTCTCTTATTTTTTTTACTGTATGTTGATGAAGTTGAATCTAGAGCAGCAATTATACTCTTTGTCAATGGTACTATAAATTAACTGGCTATCCTCAACTGGTTGATTAATTTGCATCAATTTTTGCTCTCAGTTCTGTTTGGGAGTACCCACAGCTCATTAGCTGAGCATAAATCCCATGTTGTTGTACTGAAATGTAGCCAATTAACATCTTACTGTTGGGTGGTACCTTTAAGTATTAGCACAGTAAACATGACCAAAAATTGGTTTAGAATCGATGCCCTCTAATTAAAACATTTCTGTTTTCATCTGTGTACCATATGAGCAAAAGCATAAGGACACTTGACAATATGATTTTAATACCAAATTATAGTAAAAAAAACTGTGAAATATGTAGTAACAGCCAGTCTTTTAAGAATACTATTCAAGACTTTGAGGAATGTCTGTGAAAATGTATGCCCATTCAGTAAAAAGAGCATTTGTATAAATGGGCACTGGCACTGTCAAAGAAAATATCTGAAGTTCAAGTTCATTCCAAAGCTGGGGTCAGAGCTTCTCATCATGTCTTTATAGCGTCTTTACAGGGGCACTTTCATGCTGTAACAGGAAATGCCCTTTCCTAAACTGTTGCTGCAAAGTTTGAAGCATATTATTTATTTTATTTAATTAATTTATTTCATCTGTTATTAATTGTTGGGGCTGAAGCACATGAATACAAAACTCCAATAGTGTGTGGCAAAATATTTGTCCATTTAGTTTATTTATTTCATGAACATTGTATTTATTCAATTACACAAGATAAACATTTTATAAATGAATAACTTCATGGTAAATTAAGACTGATCATTGTGGTAGCATTTGTTGCTGAAGTAGTTTTGTGGCATAGCAGGAATATCATTTGTGAGGATAACAGCCAAAACGAATCAGGATAATAGTGGTCTGCTAAACACTTGATGGATGGAGGTTGTCTTAACTCCAATTGACTGTGTGACATCAGCAATGTGAGGCATGTGTCAGTAATGTGGAGCTAATGGCGGCATAGGCTGAACAATCTATTAGACCTTAATTGCCCCGTACCTGAAATGCCATGAGAGGCTGCATAGCCTAGGCAGTTCCATATGTATAAGAAAAAAAACAATTCCTTAGAAACTGCTTGTCTATTCTATGCTTGTCTTTGTTACGCATCCCAGTTCATAAATAAAGAAAGTAGAACATGATTTTAATGGCATTTCTGTTCCATTTTTTATGCTGTAGACCACCATTTCTTGTGAAATGTTATGTCAACTGAAGCTCTCTATCCTAACCTATTGGAATTATTGTATTACAACATAGTTATTAACATACCCAAGTATTATTAAACAAATACACCAGTCCCCAAGAGATGAATGTATAGTGTTTAATGAACACATTTTCTTGCTAGTGGCCCTCAGGAAAGATGGATAGGTTCACTTCCTTGTATTATCTCATAGGTCCCTGACATTTGTCAGCAAGGGAAATGTAGCCATTTCCTCCAACAGGCTAGAATGCACATGTGGACTTGTGAAGGCCTTTGAACTTGTTTGGATCTGATTCTTATCCTACCCTCATATTCAATCCTTCAACCTCAAAGGAAATTTATCAAGACACAAGAAGCAAGGGCTGAGACAGTAGATTGTGTGTCATCCATTGCAAACTACTTTTTGAAAGTCTGAATTGAACAGAATTTAAAAAATATATAAAATAATTAATAATATTTTTAATATATGTTTAATAAAGTGAAGGTAAATCACTTTACCGTGGTGACGTGATAAAACTACATGAAAAGGCATAGAACTGCAAACCATCCTTAGACAAGAAAATCACACAAGATTTTAAAACCAGATTTTAAGACCAGAAAATCTTGCTACTTCAACCAAAAACATAAGAACAAAAGTTACTTAAAAGTAATAAACTATAAACTTCACTTCCCTGTTCTCATGCCACATGCAAAATAGACACACATATACAGACATAACTGGTTATGAGGAGGGCAGAAGGGATTTCTTATTACTAGCCTCTGCTGCCTGGTCAAAAAAGTCTACAAATATGAGAGAGTACTTGAAGGTAGAGTTTAACCGAATGGACACTGAACTGACAGGTATGGCCCTTGTCTCTCAGATAATGGGTCTGCAGCAGTGGAGGAGAGATACAACTGGGCAATTCAATATGACTAAATCTGAAGGGAAAAAATGGAACATTCAGAAGTTAAATACAACATTACATACCTTTAACAGTGTAATTTAGGTAATTATTTAGGTAATACTTGTGTCAACATTCATCATAACATGGTTTGACAAGTGTGTGGTGTTGAGGAACTACAACGACTTGCACTGCGGTCTGGGCTTGTACTGCGCTCTGGCCTTGTGCCTACTAAACACATTTGGGATGACTTGGTATATCAACAGCAAGCAAGGCCTTTTTGACAAACATCAGTGTCTAAGCGTTTTAACTGGGATGGGTACAAATTCCCACAGGTACACTCCAGAAGCTTGAGGAATCAGGCAATCAGGCAAATCATCTGAATGTGTATTGCCAAGTCTTGAAAATGGTCAGCTGTCCACATCTTTCAGTGAATAAACTTTAGTTTGAGAGTGGATAAAGCTACAGGTCTGATTCATCAACAATGATTTTTGATTTATTACAAAGATGTTTTTCTAGGTTTTGATACTTTCTTCCCCATCACTCAACCTGAAGCACGAGGGAGAGAAAGTGGCACAGCCCAAACACTGAGCAATTACTGAAATAAGACCCAGGTGGTCCTCGTCGGCCTTACCACTTGAGTGCGACTTGACGGCTAATCGATTAGCACTCTCGTGAAAGCACCGGCACGACCCCTGACCTCTCGGGTAAGCTCCCCATCTGACAGCTGACATGGTGAGTGCTTTATGTGACTGAATTAGAAAATTGCTTTGTTTCACCCTCAGTTTCTTAGTTTAAAGATCAGAAGATGAAGAATGAAAATAAAAAAAACAAACCATGTAAAAAAGCGTGAGAGTCTGTGACATTTAGACTCGATCGATGAGATGCACTTGATGTTGCCAAGCTGCATTTTCTCCTGTGATATTTAAACTGGAAATTCCCTTAAAACCTTGCACTGGGGTAAGACTGAACTATTGAAGAGCACCAACACAAGCCATGCTCATTTTAGCCTAAACAGTGTCATTATAAAGCAATAGAAAATACAATAACAGAGATGGGCAATACTATCAATAACGTAGATGAACATCCCATGAGAGCTCTTCAAAATATCCTCAATAAACAACTGCGCTTTAAACTTATGTGCTGATTTGCATCAACGACTCTTCAAATTTGTGAGTCTCTAGATCTACGCAAAGGTTTGCTCTGACTCTGCTCTTTGTTCATATTAAATGATGGGAGTGCAAAGAGTGATAGAATGGAGGAAGGAGGAAGTGAAAACTGGCGATGTGTGTTGTCACACTCACTGCTGCAAAGTGACAGAAATAATAAAGCGTCAATACCAGCACTCAATGCTGCCATAATCACACCCACTGATTACTAGGTGACAATTTCAGCTCGTAGTACCATGTTAATTAGGGCAGATTGATAAAAATAATGGGTAGTCTATTTGCTCAGAGGGATGTTTTGTTGCCAATACTGGGTTTAATGTATGATTCTAGTTATTTTGTGGAAAGATGAACTGGTTAGCTACTTCTGCCACTGTAATCATGCTTCAGTTTGTGATGTAAAGATGGGATTTTTCTCTCTATAACATAATGTCTTGTCTGTAATAAGACTTTTCTCAAGCAGACCAGTGCTTGGATTCTGAACTCCCAGAGTTCAAATCTCAGCTCTGCTACCAGATGGCTGGGTATCAAAAAGGGCCGTGGGGTTCTTTGCATTGTATAGGCCCTTGTTAGTAGCCTGGGGCAACTATATAGAAGTGGCAAAATGAGGAGATCAGTGGGTGACTCTCTGAGCGCGAGACCTCACCATGGGCAAATGTGAGAAAAACACAAATGTTTATTTGCCAAGTGAACATAGCCAACATGTTTATTTTGGAACAGTCTTGAAGAAGACAAAAATACTGTATTCTTCTTGAAAAATTGTTTGAAAATGTATGTTCACACTCCCACAAATCTAATGTTTGCTACTAAAAAAAATAGTTAACAGGCAATTATGAAATCAGTTTCCTGTGTTTCCTTAGACAGTACAATGGCAATGTCATAACACAGTGGTTACGGAGGGTTAAAAACAGTTTCTGCATTGTTCATCGCATGCTCCAACTGCATTGTTTTTAAGTTTCTAAATTGTTTCTAAATTGCACCCTGCCACTTTGGTCACTTGTGTCACTCTCTCTTAAGATTTATGCCGGCATCAGTTAAAAGGACATAGTTCTGGTTTTTCAGACAGTGTGCTGAAGGTTGACTAGGACAGGGCCATCGATTTGTGCAGCTGGTGAGCTGAAATAACAATGGCCTGCTCGGCAGGGACTCTAGCCATGTCTTCCTAGTTTGCTTCAGAGGGAAAATTATCTCTCAGTCACCCCTGTGCCCACAATCCCCCAGCTTGCATGTAAGAAAGGCAGAGTCCACTGATCTCCACGAAAGGCCATGTCTGCACACCAAGACCACCAGAAATAACATAATTTATTCGGGGCAAAGGCAGCTAAACTTGACCCAAATTCTGAATTTTCTGCTAAATAAAATTATTTAAAATGAAATTTCAAGAGTAACAAACTGGAACTAACAGTACTGACTATTACAGCAACTATGATGGACTTTCTTCCTGAGCAAAAAAAGTGCCCAAAAGTTCTGTGGTGGGAACACACATGGTGGGATGCTGGCATTGCAAAAGGGGGGCATCTTTCAAGCCAGCCCCTCTTTCCTCATACTATTTAGAACAACAAGACTGACAATGAAAAGGATTCCATTACATTAGACAAGATGTTTAAGGTAATGGGGACAGTGGATTTCTAGTAGGTAACGTTCTGGGCTATCATTCAGAAGCATGTCAATTTAAATCCAATACCTGAGATGCAGCCACTGATGGATCCTTGAGCAAGGCTTTTAACTCTCTATGATCCAGGGGTACCGTACAATGGCTGACTATGCACTCTGACCCCAGCTTCTAAAACAAGCTGGGATATGATTGCACTGTAAATGTGTACATATAGTATATATGCAAATAAAGGCATTCTTCATTCAGTCACTGCAGTTAGTGTAATAATTTTCAGTTCATCAATTTTAAAAGGAAGAGTTTGTCTTCCAAAGTTAAGGAGGACAGTGATAGCCTAGTGTGTAGAGCTTTGGGCTATCAACCAGAGACTCTCATATGCAGTCACTGTTTGGTCATTGCTCCAGGGGAGCTGTACAATGGCTGAACCTGCACTCCGACCCCAGATCCATTGTACTATATATCTGTATATATGTAATGACAAATAAAGAGATTAAAAAGCATATAGACTCTGGGTAATGTTCTAGTTTACTGATCCCTATAACAATATATTAAAAGTATCAGTGCATAAAGTATTTCATCAGTGCTGGATAAAGAAGAGAATCCCTCCTCTAAATCAATAAATGCACTGGCATATTCTTATTAATTTTGTTAGCAAAGCCTTCCAGAAAGCCCACAGGGAGATCATTCCAAAGCTGCATAGTATTACAAAGCCTGTCATTGGCTCACCACTGACCAGCCAAAAAGACTTCCTTTTCTCAGTAGAGCTTGCAATTCAACACAAGCAAGCATGAATCATATTTCCTACTGCTAAAGCCCGCTGAGAGTCAGCTAACACAATTTCACAGCTTAAGTTAAGTACAGTAAGTAACTAGAGGGCTCCAGCTGCAGGAAACCTAAGGTGATATAACAAAACCATGGTCTATTAGAATCTTTCAGGGTTTGCATCTCATATTTAGACTTCATTAAACTTCAATAACCAAAAACAAAACAAAAAGAAAGAAAAACTTTGACAGGTCCATCACCATGAACGCAGTCATCTGTTAAATTGAACACGATTTGCCTTTTTTTATTTGGACCCTGCTATTAATAATGCAGTTATGCATGACTGCCACCTTACCCCCTTAATCATTACCCATCTCACAACACACAAAAAAGATGCATTCAGTGCATCTCTACCTCCCAGCAAGTTACCCGACTCACTCAAAACAGCATGCTTTATATTCCCCCAATGAATATTAATTTATAGGGAGTCAACATTTCTATAATGTTTAAGTGCTTTTAGTGAATGGTTATCCATATGACTTACAAGGTTGTGAATGCAGCATTTCAAACTTTTCCTGGCAAACATTTCACAAAAAGCTGAGGTCCAGTAGTGCAACTGACAAGTCTGAAAACACCTAACCAATCGGCCTGTCAATCATCGCTCCCTCTGACCCTCCAGGGGATTTTCTCCCAGCATCAGTGGGGCTTTAAAAAAAAACAAAAAGAGGCAGAAAGAAAGCAAAGAGAATTTCAGGTCTACATAAGACTGCTCTTGCTTGAGGCACTGGCACTGAAGCAGCTCAATCACACACACACACACACACACACACACACACACACACACACACACACACACACACACACACACAAACACACACACA
>JAYDZG010000014.1:7019949-7037547 GCA_034509265.1 Microcambeva bendego
GACTTATTTCAGTAATTCCATTCAAAAAGTGAAACATGTATATTATATTCATTCATTATATTCATTTAGCAAGCATTTCAAAAAATCCTTTTTTGTATTGGTCTTAAGTAATATTCTAATTTTATTATATAAATTACTTGACATTTTGAACGAGACTAAAGATTTGTTTACAATGCTGACGAATAATAGAAAATTCATTGAGTTGCATTATTTTTTTTTATATACAGCATTTTAAAACAATGCTGTATATACAAAACAAAACAAATCAACAGCAATTTATCTATGTAATCAAATATTATATTAAAATGGATGTTTATTCATCTGTCACTCTGCTGCGGCTCCTACACATTTGTTTGTGTTAATTATACATAAACATTTTTGAGTAAAACCACATACTCAAACTTTACAAAATACCTAATAAAAAAAATAGCTGGGACTGTTAGTCACCACATTTCTTAGAAGGCTTTCCAAAAGTATGTCATTGGGAATTAGAAGCCATTTGTTAAAAAAGTGCATTTGTAAAGTGACTAAGCAATGCTTCAGTCCACTAGAAGAAACCTGAAAGAAAATCAGAGCGTAGGAGCAAGCGAGTGGGTGCTCTTGTCAGGCTCCAAAACTGAAAGTCTACACATGCTCATCTCCCAAAACCTCTTTTCTTTCATTTTGTCTCTTTCGAGCATGACAGTGAAGACAGACAGCATTGGAATAAATAGCATAAAGTCATCTTGACGTGAACGCTCTTTGAAGCCCTGTGTAGATCTCAAATCACAGGTTCAAAACCGACCTCCTTACGAGAGCAGAATCCTGGTTACTATGTGCAAATGGAGAGGAGCTAAACTACACGAAAAATAAAAATACAGAAACATTTTGGAATGTTTGCTGCTTACTGTCCTAATAAAATTACTCATGCACACACTACCTTTCAGGGACATTATAAGTGTTCATTACATGGAGAGGGGTTACAGGCCTGGCTGAATCTTTCTATTGACAGAAAGGACATGGTCGAATTTCCCAGCCAACAGTGTTCGTTTTCTTTTTAACAACATTGCTAATAAAAACATGCACAGCCAGGAGTTGAGCGGTGATTATGGGGAGAGGGCACACACAGTGACTCATTCATAGCTAAGCATACTGTGAGGTCAGTATACCAGAGGGGGTGCAGATCCTGAAAGAAGCTAATGGCCCTCTGAGTGAGTACAGCTCTGTAAGAGCCAGCAGTGAAGCTGTCCCAAACCACGACTCTATCATCTGGCAGGAGTCTACTTCTCTGAAATGCCACTGGAAAGTGGAAGTACAGTACGTACAGGCTACATTGGCAAAACTAGATCACTATGCATGGTTTCACAGTAGGAACACATATTTTTATTTATTTTATACTGCCAGAACATCAGTGGGCATAATCAAATCTCATTGTACCATAATGAAAAGACTTTTCACAAAAGTTTGAAGTATGTATGTGAGAATTTGTGCCTAGTCACAGTTCATTCCATAGCTGTTGAGTGGGGGTGAGGTCAGAGCTTTTGCTTCTTTATAGAGCTTGCTTTGTGCACAGTGGTATAGGCATGCTGGAACAGGAGAGAGTTTTTGCAGTTGATGCAAAGTATGAAGCATAGACATTTAAACTAATAGAATTTATTTATTAATACTGTTACTTTAACAACTGTTGCAAAAAAAAATACATTTTAAAAGGGGTGTCTTTATGGTGCTTTTATATAGCTTATGCAGTCTGATCAAACTGATGAGCGACTGTACCTCTGTAGCTACTGTACCTTTTAAGGTACTGGACAGGTAAGCAGAAGGTTGCTGGTTTAAGCCGTTCCATGAAAAAGTTAAACAAGACAAACCCCCCCCCCCACATACAGCTGTTCAGGTTAGATCAGTCATAATTGTAAGTAAATTAGGCAAAATAATCTGCTAAATACCACAAATGCAATATATGACATATATGATAGCAGGCTGTGATATGTGCATCTCCACGTGCACAGAATGAATACAAAATGTATCTGATTATAAGTATTTAATTCATTATTTAATGTATTTATTTAATAGAACACATTTAATTGAACACCACAAAGTAATTAAACTAAGCTAAAAGGCTTTGTTAAAATACAATGCAATGTCAGTTTGGTTGGGCATCAGGAAATTGACAGTAGCCCAGAATACTAAACAATGACCCACCAGTATTTGTTAATACTAATCATTTTTAGCCATACTCTTATATACTACATTGCATTAATTAGCCAGATGCAGGAGATGGTACATGGTAGGGGATGACCATACACTACAAACACACAGCCTCCCTGCTTCTTTCAAAAAGCTGATAATATCTGAGGGTTTTGTAACAAAGATACACAGGAGCACATCTTTGTATTATATACCCTGGGGCAAGGAGCCTTTCCACGTGTCCATACCTCAGTCATGCACTTTGTAAAGCCTAAAGAGCCTGCATCATGAGGTGAGTGTGTCCCTGCCACCTCCCTAAACATAGCCTAGGGGCACAGTATTCTTTCCAATCTGCCGGACAGTCCTGGATGCTAATGTTTAAAATGTCTGTGAAGTTGGTTTCTGTCCAAATAGGTTTCAAAAACAAATTAATCTTTTGAAATGTAATGAATGTATAGTTATTAATAAGAGAAATGTCTTCTCAATGGAAATACAAGATAACATTCAAATACCTGTTTATTGAACATTAAATCCTAAACAAATTTTTTAAAATCAAATCAGCTGTAAACATTGGCTTTTAACCAGTGGAACAGTACAGATATGGATCCTAAATGAGCTAAATGAATAAAACATCCTCATTCTTTCTGTAGATCTCTCCCTATTTCCCAAATTTTCTGCCTCTCCCTCCCCCCTCTCTCTATCTGACACAAAGTCAATGTCATGAATAATTCACCAGCCTCACTCTCTCTCAGAGCCACGGGTGACCTTTCCCCGCAGGAAGTGGATTCAAAACACAACAATAAGCCCCTGAGCACAGAGGGATCCTGGCTAACAGGACACTAAAAACACAACCGGGGATACAGAAAACTCCAGGATCCCATATATTACGCATTCATGAATTATTCAGTTATGGAACCCATAATGCACCCTGAATAAACACAGCCCACATGCTAAAAGATGCATGGTGTTCGTGGCTAAGGTACTAATCACAGCAAATGCTGAAGTAAGCAAACTAACGTTCCTCTCACTGCAGTCATTAGTTGCTTTTGTTGTTGTTGTTGACCGGCACAGTATCAAACCAGTAAAGAAAGTCAAAATATCACTGAAGACAAACTCTACACTACAAAACTACTGCATCTTAAATAAATGCTTAATACTTTAATACTATTAATTATTGTTTATTGTCACTATTTTTGAGTACATCATGTTTTACACTAGATTACAGGACAAGAAGTTACACATTACACTTAATTCAACCATTCAACAAAAATGCAACATTGTCAAGCAAATTAATATCTCCAATTTATCTTTCTCATGTACTTTGTTTGTGGAAGGAACCTAAGGCTCCCAGAGGACAGACCCACAATGACACATGGAGAACATGCAAACTGAATCTTTCGATAATGTCATGTACAGTAGTTGGAACAATCTCTTAGTTCCTTATAGTTGTGTAGGGGAAACCTTGAGAAACATTATTGAAGTAAACTAAATAATTGTATGCTTTTCTCCAAAGAGGTGAATTCTTTTTATTTTTTTGTTATCCAATGATGATATAATAAGTGTTTTGATGACTTGTTTGTGTTTGTTCATAATTCCTGTCACAACAATTAGGAAATATGTTATGGACAATAAATTATGACCTAGAGAAAATGCAAGTGTGATTTCACTAGTGGTAAAAGTTGTTGGTGTATAAATTTGATAAGGTAATGCATAAAACCTATTCTGGGTTATTTTCTCATACAAATCTGTGAAAATGACTGCTTTCTGTTTTGTTTAACTTTATCTACTGTCCCACCTTATGTGAATTAAGGTTGTGTTTCAGAGAAGTGCTCAGTTAAGTGTGACAATGTACCCTGTTTACATTTTCAGTTCTTGTTTCTCTGAATACTGTTTTTCTTACAATTATAAAAATGATACAATGACAAAGAAGATTTATTTTATTTAGTTCAATCATAGTAATGTAACAGCTGTCAAAATGACAATCAATAAATAATACATACATATCCAGGCTAAACAGACAAAAAGGAAAAAAAATATTTTTCTTTTTACTGTTCTCATGCACCTGTGAAAGAGAGTAATATAAATCAGGAAGTGACATCAGCTCCCTAGGAGTGGCTTTTCCTGTCTGCCATTCTGGGCCATAGTCAAAAATTTAATTTAGCAGGAAACACTAATCATCAGGTCAACGTATGATGTATCCTACACCTTTGCAGAGGTTTTAAATGTACAGCTCAAGCCAAAAACTTTTCAAAACATTCAAAATGACAGAGGCCAATCTTATTACATTACTGTATATGTTTTCAACCTGGACCGATGTGTTAGTGAAGCCTCTCAGATTAAACATTTTAGGAATATAACAAAGACAACCTGAGAGTTGTGAGGTTTGAACCAGCAATCTTTTGATTACTATTCCAGTAACTTAACCTCTACAAATGAGAGTTCGTAAATAGATGGCTAACATGCTAATCAAGCATATTGTTTAACTGTTTAACTGTCCAATTTTAGTGGATCTGTTTCCACTGCAGTCTTAAATTTCTGTTCTTAAAATAAACCCAATCTGTCCTTCTGTTTGTCAGCTACATCAAGGTTCAGCATTAGCATGTGCAATTTTTCTCCTCACGTTTATAAAGAATTGTTATCTTTTTCTTTATATTGTTCACTGTCTTTTCTAACATCTCAATCCACTTTTGTCCTCCTCTGAACTGTTTCAAGGATTATGAAGAATTTTCCCGTCCAATGAACTGCAACTCACTGGATGCTATATCTCATTCTGACTTTTCTGTGTACGCTCTAAAGACTTTTGTTAGAATGTTACAGGAAAAGTTACAGTTAAAGCAGCCTGTCTGGCACCAACACCCATGACACAGTCAAATTAACATAAATCACATATACAGTGAACCCCTAGTAGTTCAGGGTTTGAAAACGCTTGCAGGAATGACAGTATTAAGGGCCGGTCTGGAGTAAGTGGTGTAATAATATAATGGAGATTGTTAAAGTGTGAAAACCTACCTGTGAAGTGCTGTTATTTCAGATAAGTCTCGGTTTTACCTTTTACATGACAGCATGTTAGAAGCATCAGTGTGCAAGATCAGCTTGTTCCAATGACACACAGAGATTAATAAAAGGAGGCTACACTCTAAAGTGCACTTTGCTAATTTCCAAATTTATTTACAACTGAAACACTATTTACAAATCTATTTACAAATGAAATGCTATGTGCAATAGATGACATACAAAGAAACGTCTCAATCCTAAACACAACCATTTCAGTCTCTAGTCTCTAAAGGATCAGCCACTGATTGGTTAGTAAGACAACTGCCACTCCAAAATCAATTCTACTGGACAGTGACAGTGGGTGGGCACAAAACACTGTAATCATGATATAAAATGAGTTTTGGCTGCATTTTTTTTTGTTTAAATGATAAAAATGGACATTTATAATTATGGATTGTGTCCAAAATTTGCATTTCTTCACAATTTGTGGCTGCGCTTTCAACATAACTGTACCCCTCATGTTTGATGTGAATATTAATAGAAACTCTTGACCCATGTTTGTGTGATTTTATGGATTGCGCTGCCGCCACATGACTGGCAGATTTGATCATTACTTGAACATGTGGGTGTACAGGTGTTTTTAATACAGCTGCTATTGAGTAGATGTGTGACTTTATATGGCCTTGGCAAATGTTCATATGTCCTCATGTTGTCTAAATCCATGACGGACAGCAATTAAGCTAAACTGTTAAGAAATCGCCTCCTTTGATTAGTATTAACAAACAGAAATCTAAAACTACAATATTATAATTTGATAATGAGGCATGGAGAAAAGAACCCAGCTTATTTAGACTGCAATGTGTTTATGCTGATTTCCTACAGCTTTAAACAAGTCTGTGAAGGGTGATTGACAGACAAGTCTAAGGGGGTTTGATTGACGGGCCTCAACAAACACACACGTTTAGTCCTATGATTGGTCTTATCTCAAACAGTGGGGTATAGGGTACTTCCTTCCTCCCCACATGCCATTCCCTTAGTACTGACAGGACACACACCAGTGGTTACACTGCCTGTAGCAAAACACACCCACCCATGTATGCACACACACACACACACACACGCACACACACACACACCAGATTTTGGGGTAGTTAGACCTTGAAGTCACTGGCCTCTAGCAAAATGTGAACAAAACAGAAATAAAAACGTTTTTTTCTTAATCTTTACTTGAATGAATTAGTGGGTTTACATGTAAGGGTTCCAAGTATATGAGATTGGTGATAGAGTAGTGAAGTAGTAAGGTTGGTAAAACTACATTTTATTTCTATACATTATACAGACGTTTATTTTTAATTTGTATCTTGTTCCATCTTAAAAAAGATCTTTATTAAAGGGTCATACTGGTACATGTACAAAAATACAAATAAATATATCAGTTTCGCTGATTGATTGAAATTATCTAATGGCCAAATTAAGTAACTGCAAAATGAAATAATGCTAAGTGATAAAAGCATTAAGGGAAATAAAAGAAAAATAAAAGAGACCAAAAAGACCTACAATATACTGATCAACTCACAGTGACAGCAAGAAGAGGTGAAATAAAAATACAAATGTGAGAAAGTGAGAGCGAGTGAGACCTCCTCACACAGCCCAAAACAGCAGACTCTTTTGAGGTCAACCAGGCGAATGATAGGATTGCAGTTTGGATGAACTGCATATTGTTAACCTTATATTAGCTTGGAGAGGTAGAGGTCCATGTCATGTTATTAGCTGTTTGGCATGCCAGGATTAAAAGGGCCACACACAGTCGACTACAAAAGAGCAGCAGTGAGAATGACCAAAGAACCTCTGCATGCTACAGAAGTAGTGTTCCAGATTTTTACTCCCGTTCCCCTTCATTTACTTAATATCTTAATTTCTGTCAATCTTCTTAACACCTTTCTTGGTTTCTTTCTGCCCTTACCCTCTGTTTGCTTTCAGTCTCACTGTGAGTCATTCCTCTCTCTAATTGCTTCACAAAAAACCCAACTGTCAGGGCTTATGCTAACAATGTCTAGATCAGCTTAATGGGAAACAAAGTGAACAGACCATGTGGCCAGCAATGGATAAGGCTAATATACCAACACAGGCCTTTTAGATGTTAATGTTACAATAGCCTACCATAATATCTCACACACACTGGGTTTTTAAAATGCACCATATGTTTTCTGTTTAATGGCAAACATTTTGTGAAAAGTGATTCGATTTTTAACAAAAAATAACAAAGCATCAAATAAGACAGATAATATAGTTATACATCCACAAGACTTAAACACCACCACATCAGTAGCTCGTCACTCAGATGGTAAATTCTTATGTACTGTCCCAGGTTTTCCCACATGTTCACATGTGTTTTCCTTAAGTACTCAGGTTTCCTTAGACATTCCATAAAGGGCCAGTGAAATAGTTGGCCCTTTTCATTTGAAATGTTAATAGAATTGGACAGTGCTGTGTCCAGGGTGTGTTTAGGCCATACAACCAGTATTTTTAAGTGGATATCAGATACACTGTGACCCTAAATAAGATCACAATAGCCCATAAATATAGTAGCTATTTTATAACAAAGGGGTTCAAATCAAAGTAACATAAACACATTCTCAGAAAATATTCATTCATTCAAGCAAGTGTTGAACGTATAGAAAAATGTGTTGGATCTTTGCCAAAACAGTTAAAATGCCACTGTTTTAAAGGAAGGTGCACATTAAAAATGAGAGTCAGATCTTCATGCAAGAGTCCCTGAGGATAGATTCACATAATTCATTGATTGCAGAGCTAAAGATCCTGCCACAACACTGAGTGAAAGAGACTCTATGACCGAGCTGAGATCTGTGACCCGTATAAGTAAACGGCTCCAGAGCTCAGATAATAGCTTCCACATTGAGCAAAACCACTTTCTGCAACACCCACCTCAAAAGAACCAAGTTTACCTGAGGCACTGTGCACAAATGTAAACATCTACAGCACAAATGCCAATAAAACAGCCATGTCCAAGAATGAGGCTATTAACTAGGTAGTACTGCTAACAAGATAATTACATGTACAACTATTAAGCTACAATATTGCATAACAGGCCAATAACAATGTAACATAAAAATGATAGAAAGCTCTATAAAGGAGGATATTTTGTACAGATGGATACTGAGTGAACAGAAGTGTTGTTTTCAGGTATATGAGAGAAAGAGAGAGCTAAAGAAATAAAGTATGGAAGAGGGAGGGAAGCCCGGGGCCTTTGGCTGCTATTGTTTCAAAACCTATTCTCCATGTGGAATTTGTTAAGAAAAACTACAGAACTACAAGAACAGCCTTTCCCAGGTTTTGGATGTGGGAAATAAAATCAGAATTCAGGCTAATTTTCAATTTGAAAAAATTACCATGGTGATATTATCTAGATTGTTTGTACGGCTACTGTCAAACACTGTGCTACAACATTTTCAACATATCTAGTGACTATTGGCTAGTGATATTGGCTGTGAATTTTCTTCTCTTCAATTCATTTGAATAAGCAAATTCAATAATATAAAAACAAGAAAACATTCAAAGAATATAAATAAGGGTCAAAATAAGATTAATGAAAACAAACAAACTCTGATACAATTTACTTATTTTGAAAATATAAGCCATAAGCAAAAGCTCAACCCAAGAAACAGTTTGACAACATCCAAAGATCTACAGCAGTAAAGCCAACAAGATAATAGGAACCTATCCAAATAATAGATACAGAGCCAGCAGAACAATCAAAAGGATGCAGTAACCCAGTGTGTCCTAGCCCTCCAACACAAGTGCCAAATAAGAATGATCAACGCATACACACAAACATCTGTCATAGCAAAGAAATAAGGAGGAAGTTCCCATACCTGTCGATGATGACGGGGTCTGAAGGCGTCTCATTTCGGTTCCCACAGCTCTTTTTGTCGCAACACCGACTTGCATATGGGTAAGGAGAAGAAAAATGCATTACAAAAGACTCATATAGCACTGTAAAATAGCAAGCCTCAGTATCAATGCTAACTGATAGCAGTGTGACCATGTTTCATATACACACATCAAGTCCGTTTTCATGCAGACAATTAAACCTAGATATATTGATGGGTAGAAATGATTTTTATTTAAATGTATTTTAAAGCAGTGTTTCACTTTTTCTCTCTTTGTTTTTCTTTTTGAACCCCAAACACTTTCTGGTATCCCCTTTACACAGGTTATGATATTATACTTCATCAACTCAGCAAGCATGACAAAGGATATTGTGACCTGCATCAATGACTTAATCGGAATCCTTCATGGTCAACATCCATTGACCTTTGCAATTTGGGGGAAGTCAAATCAAATATGAGTTCATTCATTAAATATAACATTGGCTTTAAGCGTTGTTATATATTTATCCCATCACCAGAAATCTTGATTACGTCAATAGCCGTTTCCTGTCCCCTTACATATGATTCTTTTTTACAATTTTAATTAAATGCAACAGGACCCCCTCTAGACTCACTGAGGCCCCCTAGGAGGCCTCGGCCCCTGGTTGTGTGCCATGGAGGCATTGAGAATTGATTCATTTCTGCACTATTATTTATTCAAAGTAACTGTTACAAGTTCATTACAGGTTTTCCAAAAATATGCTGGATCAAAAATAAATATGCAGCAACTTAGACTAAAATCAATCAATAAAGTGGTAAATAAAGTTCTATAATATTATAGTTTTTTATGAGCCAAAGATGTCATTAGACGTGTACGTCAACATTTAAACTGGAGCTGAATAGATGATGAGGTTGCATTCGTGGGGTTAAGGGTGATAAAGGGGAAGTGAAAGGGGGTTAGGAGCAGCTTGAAGAGAGAGAGAGACCTTAGGCTCGGATTTCCACAGCACAGATGGTAGCAGGACTCTGAATGGGGCTGGGAATGAAACTGTCACATGAAACCCTTGGCATTGTCCTTTTTCTCCAACACAGTTTCTCAATCTCTTTCTATCTTTTTTCTTTTTGTTTTTGTCATTTGATAAACTGTGTTTTGTATCTTCAATTATCTGTTCAGCATACAACATTTATCATTTTTTATCATCTATAATGTGTACATAAAACACATATGATCATTTTTAAGTAGCATCCTTTGGAACTGGGTTCATACATCTTCAACACATAATAAAATTAATAATATTTACAGTTTACTGCCAGGGAATATATTTTTTTACAGTAGTCTATTTACACTTTTTTATCAACAATTTATTCCAGCAGAAAAATGTAATGTCCCCTTTTACTTACATTTTAGGAATTAGAAAGAAATATAAAAAATACATTCTTGCTGAATAAATTTTGATTGACTAACAGCAGTAATTGTAGTTTCTTAACAACAAATGTTAATTCATGTAGCTATATGATATTATGCACAATTGAAGCTAGAAATACAATTTACTGTTCAGAGAAAGTATTTCTAACCACAGTATATTTCTTTCCAGTCAGTGTGGCTCTACAGGAAATCACATCTGTAAACTCAGCATTTTCTTCCCAATTCAGCTTTTAAAGAAATTAAAGCATAATTGCCTCATGTAATTAACAGGAAGAAGCAGTTGCTGTGAATTCACAGCAACATGACTATGCATTGCCTCGCTCCAGCATATGTTATACTTCACACAACACTTTGATTCATGTTGCTAGCCTTGTGTTATGACAACTATAATCTTTTAAAAAGACTATTTTGGCCATGTTCAGCAACTAACGTCTTCTAGCACGTTTTAACAACTGTTTTCGTTTTCTTTTTCTCCCCAATCTGTTCACATTAAAGGAATAAGCACTTCTGTCTCACAGTTGCAAGCTGGCACAGCACCATATGGCTAATGGTGGTCTGTGGCAATTAGCAGGCCTGATTAATGGTGAACAGCCTAATTTTCTGCTTATAATTGAGAGTGCATTGACACCCCTCCACACACACACACACACACACACATACACACGAACATAAACACATACATATGGACACATATATGCACACACATATATGCTCAAAGCAAGACAAAAACAATATTGGAGCTACTTGGTTTATGGAGTCCATGGTTGGTGCCCAAAGTGTCCCATGTAGTGATACTACATGTCTCTAAATATATGTGTGCTTTTTTCCATGTGTTTTTATGTTGTTCACACTTTTTCTGTGTGCCTGGTTCTGTGAGCTTTTCTGTGTGTATATCATTGTGTTGTGTGTGCATTGCTGTGTTTGTGTGTACAACTTAGAGAGTTCAGTGAGCTGCAGTGAGAAAACATATTTGTTAATAGATCTAAAAGTATAATGAGTTTTGGCCCATCCTAATTAATTCAGTATCACAGTGATGTTCATGGTTGGGCACTGTTAAAATATGGGTACACATGAATCTCCACAACCAACTTTTATCCAAAATTATTCTGAGGATGTTAATTGTAGATGGAGAAGTAAAAATCCTTGGATAGAGCTTTCTATGTTTGAGCTTATTATTAGTAAAGCTGTGACAAATGAGTCATGATATAGAGGCAGATAATAACAAAATAAGTGCATATATATTCCTCTCACACGGAGCAAGGTCAGTACCTGTTTTCTTCATTCGGAAGTGAAAAACAGCTGTCATTATGTCATGAGCTGCATGTGTGCAATCAGAATGGAAGGCTTTCAAATTTGTAGTAGCGAAAATCTTTGAAAGGCCCTTTATTTTTTAGTGACAGTATTTTTTGTGAAACATCTAATTATAATAATCTTTCTTTTTCATGTTACCAATCCATTCATCCTGATTTAAATTTATATGCAACGATGCTTAGTCTTTTAATTACTTTTAGATTAGTGCAGTTACTTAACAACATTTAATTTCCAGCTTTTGTGGATTTCTTGTTTAAGCAATACAAATAACAAACATACGTTTTATTTTAGCACACTTCAGGTTTAGTACTGCTGTGAATTTTACACGTGATGTGTTTAGCAACTTTAACATGCCTACTGTTTATGGAGTGCACCATCTGGAAACACTTTACCTCATGTATTTACTCATACTCAGGTTTAAATACTCCAGAGTCTTTATTATTTTTAATATTTTCGATCAATATGTCTCTATATAGAAGTAATCCTGATAATTAAATGTGTCTGTGATTTATATGCTATCTGGCCAATCAAATTACTATGACTGGTGCTAACAGATTATTGTATATAATGCACATGATTTTACCCAGCATGCAAAACATCTCACAAACAGTAACTCAAGGCAAGGATTGGACCCTTTTCCAGCATCCATCTTGCTGTGGAGCACCCACAAAACCTGACATTCCATCATTCTTCTTTGTTAAAAGTAATTTGTTTTAGACTGGACTGTTTATACTTACAGGCCAAACTAGCGTTAGCTTACTGTGATCATCCATTTTTCCTGAACAGTTAATGTTGCCTGTACACTCAGGTTGGATTTTCTCACAAGTCATAAATGCAAACTGGGTCTTACCTGCACATGATTTCATGGGTAAGGAGTACACGGCACATCTCAGGATTCTTGTCCTGACCTTCGTAGACAATAGCCTTGGGAAAGAGAAAGAAGAGGTTACACATATTATAATGCTGTGGTGCCTGACTGCTCAGTCTGATCTAGTTGAGCCCTATCAGCATTCTGTAGATTCCACTGATTTTAGAACTTTCTTAGGAACTTTTGATTTGTCAATTTTTTTTATCGATACCAGTTAGCATTTGGTCAATTTTGTCAAAGTCCACATTTTCAACAACTACAAATATACTCCTTCTTGTTAAAAAGGATCTGGGAAATTAAGCATTCTATCACAAACAAGAATCATGGTGACCCAAATGACTTGAAAGACAAAAGTTCCATGTTGATCAGAGCACTTTTTTTTCATGTCAATCAAGCCCCTCACAGTAATCATTTGAACTGAACTGTTAATATAGAAATTATAGAAATTATAGATCTATTAGATAACTTTTGTAATTAAAACTATAAAGTTGCTGCCGTATCATCAGTATGAACAGGTTTAGTTATTTCCTAAAACATTTGCAATGTTGTGCTTAGATTTCACCTAGAATCCTAAATGCCATTGCTTTTACTTGTTTGCGATGTGAAAGAGGTACACTGTACTGTTCATGTGTGGTGGGAAAACACAGTTGAATGAATAGTTAGCACCCTTTAGCACCTTGAAACCAACACACTTCATCTCTGTGTTATGTATTTGAGCTTTTTCCGATGCTTATCCACCCTCATCCTCAAAATTACCCCACCCTCCCCCTCCCTGATGACCCCTAACATATTCCCATGTTCCATCCTCTCATGCTCCAGTTCAACATATTCCACTTGAGAAACACACAAACACACAGTGTGGGGGCTTGATAGCTTAAGCATTTTACAGCCTCTGACCAAGGCTGTGTTTAATGAATAGCACCGCATGTCATGGGAACCCAGCAGTGTCATTTCAGCATCTCTGACCACTCAGTTCCTGCACAGAGATTCCAGCTACAGCTTCACACATGAGAAAAATGTGGGTGGAGGGAAAAAAATAAAAGGGGTTCCAGCAGGGATGACAGTAGGAAGACCTACTCTAGCAGTTATAGCTTGTTCTGCATGTCAATGTGTTTCTGTCGACAGATTCGCAGTTACAGGTAATGTGTCTAAAGCCTTGACAAGGAGCTACGCTCTACACACTCTGTCAAAAGGATGTAGAGAAATAATAACATCTGCTTAAAATGGAGATGACAAGTGATAAACTAGGTAGAACAGGCAAAATGGGTCCGAAATAAAATGAAATTAGGATATTTACAGAACATCTGCAACCAAATGACTTCTCAAGGCTTGTACACACTGGAAACTACTTAACTTTTTGTTATTAAAAAATAATAACAACTACACTCTATGAACTTTTTCTCAATTATTTCACTTTTTATCTACATCTTCTGTTATTTTACTCCTAGGTGATATTTCTGATGGAAGCCTGTTCACTTCTCGAGTCTGCACATCCTGACTCATGCCAACAATGCTGCTCCTGCTAGATGAGACGGGCCCGGCATGTTTGCTTAAAGAACTTCCAGAACTCACAATGTACAATTTCAGAAATTGTACTGAATAATGAAGACCTCCTATGTATTCTATACATCTCCCATAGTTTATACTATTTATACCTTTTAGTTTAATGTATTTTTTTGTTTGCATGAACTATATAAATAGTGTTTGTTTAAAATATTCTCCAGTCCACCCAAGAAGGACTTTTGGAACAGGGTTTTTTGGTCTGGTGATCCTAAACTCTGTAAAGCTGTTTTGTGACAATGTCCATTGTAAAGCGTGCTATACACATTGACTTGACTTGACATATTACATGAACCCTGAGCATTAGATATTAGCCTTAGTCTAAACAGGCCATTAAGGAAGAACATAGAAAACTTGCAGAGCACATGTACAAAGAAAACTTGCAGAGCACATGTACAAATTATCCTAGAGCTGTGGACATAAATATTAATTGCTGTCATAACCAGTACAAACAGTAGAATTGTATAAATTTATTGTGACTGCATTATTGTGCTGAAAAGGAAAATCACAATATGATGTGGGGCACGGAAGAAAACACTTAAAAGAACATTCAAACTCCACACAGAAAGGAGCCGGTCCACCCGGTCCTGGGGTTCTAGCCCAGGACCTTCTTGCTGTGAGGCAACAGAGTTACCCAATTACCACCGTGTCACTCATATTCTCACACACTGAAATTCCCAGTCGTGCTGAAACTTAAATGGACCTTTTAAAAGTCCTGTGAATAGTGTAAAACTGTGAATTGTTTAGCCACCAAAACATAATGCCCTTAAAAAAGAATTTAAAGCGGGGATTAAATACTGTGAGGCCACCATGAATGTGACATATTATTATTATTATTATTATTATTATTATTAATATTATTATATATTATTATTATTATTATTATTATTATTATTATTATATTATAATGATAATAATAATATGATAATAATAATAATAATAATAATAATATTTATCTGTGCTTGTGTGTATAGTTTGCTTTTTAGCTAAAATACTTTAGTGATCTCCATTACATTACAACACCACTTATCATGCTTTTCATATCTAATAACTAACTAATATTAGTTAGGTGCCAAGGGAATAATCTGTGAAAGACTGAGTCCGCAAATTTGAGGGGGTTCACTGCCAGGTTTTCATTCAGAACTGTATTTGTCTTATCTACACGATGTCTTGATAGCCAAAAAGTTTTTTTTTATCAATAAACCCCAAAGCATTTTACATGAGAACTTGGATAAGGCCAAACTAAGACGTTTTGAGAGGAAATGTCAAATTGTTTTTGTCTTTGCATCACTAGTTCTCCACCCAGCATTCTCAGGGTTTAAAAATTCATGACTCATACTAGCCAGTCTCCCAAAAACTCTGAAGAAAAAAGCTCATCTTTCAATTTTTATTCTCTTCCTGCCTGCTTGCTCTTTCACCCATTATCTCATTTTCTGTTTCTTGTCTTTTGGGCTCAGATTGAAGTGTCAAGAGTGCAGGAAGAGTAATGTAAGTGAAGAGTATGTACTTACTAGCCGCTCTAGTGTGTAAAACATCGAATAATCTCATGGACATGGTGATAAAGGTGGAGGGTGAATAGGGACAGGCACAAGGTGGGTATAGGGCCAAGCATTTTGGATGCCAGACTGGAGAATGGAGACACCATCTGTCACGGCACCTCCTCAATTTTCTCTTAAAACTTTGTGGCATTGCTTTCTATGTCTATGCCAGACTGGCACAGCTCCCTAGGCCCTTTAACATAGTATAGCCACCCCTTAAAGCTGAAAATTGGAATTTATGCGGTATACCAACCAATCCCTTGGTAGACAATGTTAATCCAGTCTTTCATGCAGTTAGTGCATGCCGAATAGTCAACAATCTGAAGTCTGAAATGTCCGTATGACCTGATGTATCAACATCAACAGCATCAACTAAGATGACAAGCTGTACAACCAGTTTAACTGAAACAAAAACCAAAGCACTGATCCCAAAAAGCTGTCCGTGATGTGAAGATCGCCCTACTTTGTCAGCTGAGAGTTGGCATTTGGCGGAAGACAATCAATACATTGTTTGATGGGTTTTAGGTGTACTTTACACCACACAAAGGTGCAGAAAGTGATATCGCTGCAGTCAGTTCAGTAAAAGGCAAGCTTGTACAATTCTTTCGGCTGCTTTTCTTTGACTATGATGAAAAAAAGAGCCAAAGGCTTTAAAGTGTCCAGAGTGCATCACTGTCTGACAGCTGTTTCACATTTACAGAAAACATTTAAACTGTGTTAGCTCAAGAACAAGAAAATCAGTATGTATATTAATCAATATTTATTATTATTTGTTATTGATTCTATAGTTGCTTTCTACATTTGATTTGTAATATAATATACATAAGGACCGACATATAGATAGATCTAGTCCTAGTATACTAAGGGTTTCTTCCTCTTCCAAAGTAAGACCTGTTGAAAGTTACTGAACTCCACAGGTCTTGGGCCTTGTCTTTCCTAAATTGTGCCCCCTTTTGATATGCAATAAATAGATATTGCAAATGTAATATTGCAAACAAATAAAAAAAAACATTACTTTTTATGTTCGGTTTCAGTTCAATTTCAGTTCAATTTCTTAAACCACTTATTATAGGGTCAGTTAGCGATGCTGAAGCCTATCCCAGCTCTTCAACGGGTGCAAGGTACACGGGAACACCGTGGATGGGGCGCCAGTCCATCAGAGGTACCTTCAGGACAATCTGGTGGCATGTCTTTAAAATGTGGGATGAAACCACTTTTAATTAAGCACTAAAATCGGACAAGAAAGTCTAGTTTAAAATTTGACTTCATTCCAATGGGATTGAGATGAGGGCTTGACCTCTCACCTGTTTTTACAATAAAATCTCATTAAGATGATTAATTGTATAAACCTGGCAATGAGTGTAGCTGAAAAGCCTGAACAACATTATTGAGTGTTTACATAATTTTAAGGTTCTAGTTAATTTGATTATACAATGTTTTATGTATAAATGATAATTAAAAATAATAGTTAGGACATGTTGAAATACTCAGGGGTCACATTAGGAAACAATTCTGATCCGTGCTTCTTGCCAGACTCTCATTTTATGTTCTATCCGGCAATTCCTTCAACAACTTCGATATCACACCCGAAACTGCAAATGCGTAAACAAGGCCAAACAAATACATGGAAACAAGTTTTCTACAAGGTTAGTGTGCCAACATCACTCACGGTATTCCTAGGTCACTATAAGACATTAAAAGAGGTGCTGCTTTTTGTTCCTTTGTTTGTAAGCACACACACACACACACACACACACACACACACACACACACACACACACACACACACAAACACTAGCATGTACAGCTGTCCCACCACACCCAACCCCAAATTTAGTTTTATGAACC
>JAYDZG010000014.1:7105181-7123644 GCA_034509265.1 Microcambeva bendego
ACATCATTAAGATAGCAAAAACATATTGCCACGCCCCCAAAATCAAGCTGTGTGGTGCGTGATTGACGACTCACCAAAAAAAGAAAAATGGCCCAGAGAGTCTTTATTGTCATTTCAGGTACATACAAGTACATATTAAAATTAAGTGTTCCTACAGCAACACAAAACAAAAAGTACACGACAATACACAGTGCAGATACACAATCATGTATGTGTGTGTGTGTGTGTCAGTGTTAAGGAGTCTGATGGCTTGTGGAATGAAGCTGTTGTACAGTTTAATGTGTTGGTCCGATTGCTGTGGTACCTTCTTCCACATGTTAGGAGAGTAAAAAGTCCATGTGATAGATGAGATGGATCCTCCACAATGCTTTGAGAGCTTTGTAGGTGGAGCAAGTGTTGAAAATTTCCATGAGAGGTCGGAAAGGGACCCAGATGATCCTCACTACTCACTCTAGAGTCGTGCAGGCCGATGCTGTTCAATTTTCAAACTAGACAGTGATGCATCTACTCAGGATGCTCTCAATGTAGAATGTGGTGAGGATGGGAGGTGGCGGGTGAGCTTTCCTCAGTCTCCCCAGAAATTAGAGATGCTGCTGTCTGTTGATGTTCAATGGGGAGTGGTCCATAGTCAGACAAGGTTGAGTGCTCATTCAGTAAGTGAATCGTTTCAGCTGCTCCAGTTAGGGGTTGCCACAGCAGATCATGGTCCGCATTATAGATTTGGTGTAGTATGATGCAACCCTTCCATTTATATGGGCTTGGGACCGGCACTACAACACACTGGTTTGTGCTTCCTAGTGGTTAGGGTGACACCCAGCCAACCGGCAATGCTGAAATTGGAAATTCCACTACTTCACCTGAGTGCACAATTTTTCATTAAGTACTTAAATTGTGTATTTGTGTTTAGACTTGCAGTGCTTTTCCTGATAAAATTACGTCTTTAGGAAGACACATGGCTGCTGGAAAAACTCTTTCTGAAGAGAAATGTAAGTATTTTATTCTTTTGATTTAACACACCCTTTTGATTTAACATACCCTGTTGCGTATTTTAAGTGTCTGGAAGATTAAGTGCCTTTTGACCTATGATGTGTGTCAAAAGTCATGTGTGTGTCACAAAAGTCATGTGTGAAGGGCAGTACCCACATTCTAGATGTATTCATATCATTTGAACCTTAGAACAAACATTTCAGAATCAGACTTTAACATCTAAAGTGTATTTTATTATTTCTACAGATGTTTCTAACTGGGATCTTCATTGAGCATATTATAAATATTGTGATGCAGTGTGATACTGACTAAGGAAACTAAGGATTTGAAAATGAATGTTAAGATAAAATCAAGCAATAACTTAAAATAGAGGAATGCTATCCCTAACCAAAGCTCTTCCATTGTGTAGTTTTCACTATTTAAAATCTCTTAAAGGATCGAGAAATGCATAGAAAGTGCCCATACACCGTCCAGGGAGTCAAATCAAATCCCCCGTTGACTGGAAAAGAACTACGTTGTTATGCTAACACAGAACTGATAATTTTACTATGTAGGGTTGCTGGCACTAAAAAATATTTGCATGCACTTCAGCAGATAGAGACCTTACCTGTGCCAATCTATAAAATAGTCACAACAAAACAAAGAAGCTGCACTTGAAATAGTATCTTGTTTCATAGTTTGTGTTGAAGCCGGTAGCATCGGTAACATTATGCAGTTCAATAAGAATGGATTTCACTAAGTATGTGACTGGCATGGCTAAAGATAGCAGAAAATCCCCATATATGCATCTGACTTAATGCTATCAAGGCAAACGAAACTTGAAAAAAATGAAACACTTAGCGTCATCAGTTCCCAAATCATGAAAATTCAAAAGAATTAACACATCTCTCTTATATTAATATATATATATTATATTTGTAGAAGTGGGAATGTAATTGAATTGAGTCAAGTGCAAGTGCCTCTTTTTGTTTACCCACTGACAAAAGCAGAATGTGGCAAAAGCCACTGATGCTATTTAAGCATTGTATCATACCATGGCTTCCAGCCAAGGCTAGTGGGACACTTGTCACTATTGTAGTCTCTCAGTTCCCACTCTGGCACTATGAATAAGGTGTTTGTGCGTACGTGAAATGAAAATGTGTATGTTGATGTAAGCTTTTATATATAGAGCGACTTACAGAAGTGCTTACATAGTGCTTAACAACACTTTCTTCTTCGTGATCTTATTTGTCCAACCTCTTTCACACACTATTGAATTTTTGTTGTTCTGCTGTTTATTGTTTTCGTATATGTTCATATTCATATACAGTATTGTGCAAAAGTCACCCAGTGAAAATTCGAATGAAAAAGTTTATTTTCTCAGTAAAACACTACATTATGATAAATACAAATAACATTGATGCAAAAAGTAGTTTAGTTTTCATTCACCACAGTTCATTTGTGTTCTCTTCATGGGAGTCTGGTTTTATTGATGGTTATCAACCAACACCTGCTTTGTTAAATCAGTTTTAATGATCAAGTGAGCTGCTGGAGATGGAACTTATCAAATCCATGCACTGGCTGGGGATGTCCACAAGAAATCTGGAACTTTTACTAAACTGCTTTATTCAAAATAAGAAACTCTTACTTTTTACTGTAAGTATACATGCTGAGCTACATGGGCTTAAATGATGTCTTGGTGCCTACGACTATTAAAATGCTTTTTGTACATTGTTTCCTTTATCCCTTCACTGTTGCAACACATGAAATTTCCCCACTGTGGGACTAATAAAGGATTCCCTTGTCTTATCTTACCTTAATATTTTATTAGACATTTCACAGGATACTCTAACTAGTATTTTTTGAGGTCTGTTCTGCCAGGTCCCCAATGACCCCACGCAACAGGGGCTTTTCTCAGCCGCATAACAGCTTATTAATAGACAGTAAAACCAGACAATAGTACCTTCCCACACCCACATAGCTAGTGTGTAGATGTTTTGCACCATGTGATTTGCACTTTGTAAATATGAAAATGTGTATTGTGTATAGGTGGGTGTATTTTATAAATGCACAGATTGTCACTGATGGTTTCCTGATATGAAACATCAGTGACAATCTGTGCATTTATAAAATACATGCACTTATACACAATACACGTTTTCATATTTACAAAGTATGTACAAGCCATTACAGCCATCTATTTATCAATTCATCCATTTTTCTATTTCTATCCATACATTCCACCCTTCCTTTCTTGCATTCTATCCATCTAGCCCAGCCTTCACTATGATCCTTCCCAGAATAAGGTAATAAAATAAGACCTTAAAAAGAGAACAATTGACATGGATAATATCAAACAGGAACAAAGGATGAACAAATTGGGTAGCACACACAGCTAGAAGGTCCTGGGTTTGATCCCCAGATGGGGTGGTCTGGGTCCTTTCTGTGTGGAGTTTGCATGTTCTCCTCGTGTGGGTTTACTCCAGGTGCTCTTGTTTCTTTTGACAGTCCAAAAACATGCAGGTGAGGTGAATTGGAGAAACAAAATGACTAGTGTTTGAAATGAACCTGTGTACTGATTACTTGTGTAATGAATAACCATTTTCTGTTATTAATGTAACCAGGAGTGTAAAACATGACTTTAAAATCCCTATAAAAAAGAAACAAATTTGTTTTATTTTTTTCTTTTATTATTCTCAGTTGATCGTTTGAAGTTTGGCCCTCCCATGCGGAAAGAGACAGACCCCTGCCCTGAGTCACTGGTAAGAAGGACTGCTGTCAAGATTAAATTTAAATCGACTCTTCCTTGTTAGCATGTCCTCTGTTTGTTATCTTATTCTTTTTGATAAATATCAGAATAATAACCAGGTTTCTTATTTTAGGCATTATATGATGACTGGAGCTGCATTGGGGATAAAACAGGATCTCCGTAAGTTAGGCTTCCTCTTATTACTGAATGTTTTATAATCTTACTTATATTTGTGTTTCTGAATAATTAAAATAATTTTTTTTATATTTGTGGTTTATTGCAGAAGCCTGCTAGAGTGTGTTGAGGAAGCTTTGCTGGAAAGGCAAGAATTACTGTTGTTATTCATCCATTGATCTTCAGTAACTGCCTCTTCGGCTTTTGTTATGGACAGACATGGTCAGGAATAAATATGCGCATGGAAATAACTAAATATTCATTATATATTATATACAGTGTGTGCAATGAAGTTTAAGGCTCAACAGCCTCAACAGCAGCAATTGGATTGCTAGTCCTGGACCGTAACTACTAGGCTATGGCTGGATACGTCTGTTTAGTAGATGGAAGCTTAGTACATAGAGGAAACCCACACACATATTGGGAGAACTCATATGATCCTCACATATTTTCTAGTCTTCAAGACTCACATTACCTGCAGTTTCACTGTGCCAGGACAATGACTGCTACACTAAGAGCTACATTAAAATATAAGATTTAAGGTTTGAGTCTCATATACAAATGCAAATGTTGCTAGCATTTAGTGTGGTTTTCATTTGTGAGTGGTTTAGATTGTGGTAAAGGTCCCTTAAGGGTGTGTTTATGTTGTGATTAGCCAAAATAATGTAAACTAGCTAATTCGGCCCTCTGATTCTCAGATGGTGTTTATCTTTCTAATGATTCTTTTGCATTGACCTAAAGGTTCCAACATTACTGTTTAATTGTGTTCATCAGATGTAACACAGAATATATGGCCAAAGGTATTCAGCTGACCATGTGTTTGTTGGACATCCCTTTTCAAAGACATTGTCAGTATATCTGTGGGAATTTGTGCTCATTCCATAATAATGTAGAACTGGGTACTGATCTCGGTTAAGGACTCAATTGCTATTCCACTTCATTCTAAAACGGTTCAGTGGGGGTTTTTTTTAACCTGTGTTATATATTTTACTCGGCACAGGGGCACCATAATTCTGGAACAAGAAATGTCAATCTCTAAACGGTTGACACAAACTTGGAAGAATATTTTTTGTCTAAATACTTAAGGTTCTTACACCAGCAATTGTTATGGCTGAAACATACGAGGAATGTCCAAAAACTTTAGTGGGCTATCTAGCGGGACTTATCAACACTGCCTGCAGTAGACAAAACGTGGCCTTGACATTATTAAGTAAATAAAGCTTTTTTAGGCTTTGCATGCTTCCCTAAAGTAGTTACTGAAATGCATTCAAGGTCGTGGATGCAAAGCACATATGTAACACAAATAACTACAGTTCTGATAGCTTGCCCCTGTGGAGAACTGTCAGTCTGTTAAACATAAGTGATTAAGTAAGGTATTTTGAGAACTTTAGTGACAGTTTGTGGTTAGCACTGGCTTCTTTCGTTTTACTAGAGTTTCTTAGTGGTGCAGTAAAACACAGGAAGTTCATCTTAAAAGCATTGCCTTTCTGGGTTCCCACACAAATAATTGTGACTCAACTGCACTGGAATAGCTGACTAGCTATTTTTATTTGCAGAATAATATTATTACTACATTTTACAATAAATAACCAAATAAACATAAATATAGGAATAGCAGAATAGGCTTTGGTGATGCACAAAATTTCACATTGATTGAGCTTGATGGATTTACTTGACCAATCAAAGCCTGTACCTCAGATTATACTGTAATGAATTTATAAATATAATATATTAGAATTAAAAACAAAGCCTAATTTAAATATAACATTACAGGAAAACCTGTTTGTTCTGTTCTGATGTAATAAAGTCTTGCATGCTCTTAGGTAACACAGAGATCATAATGTGAATATGTGTGATTAGGTATAATTGCATTTAATAAACTCTCGTTATGTATTATCTCTCATTATTTCAGGAGCTTAACAATAAAGAAAGCACCATCAAACGAGGTATGTGGCACCTTAAGACAAAATTGTCTTTTATTTGCTGTCCACAGCCACTTTTGTGTTGATTGTTGGTGTTTATGATGTCCAGTATTCATCAACTGAAGTGGACAAATATGGCACAGTGAAGAGGGGGGTCTCAAAACCACAGCCAGCTAATCTTCATTTCTCAGCAAATCAAGATAAAAATGCCTCCACCCCCTCTCCAGACTCCTCCCCCGTTATCGGTTCAACCCCCGAAACTGCTGCCAACCCCAGCATTCTTGGTGAAACACCTTTGCTGATTGGCTCAACAGCTTCTTCCTCCTCCTTCTTTGATGACTCTTCCTTTTTAGATGACTCCTTCAGTCTTGGTTCCATCTGCACTACTCCAACTGATGGTAAGATTCATCGCACAAATCATAAAATCATTATTTGAAGACATGCAGGGTGTCAAAAAAACCTGCCAAAATTGTCTTTCATTTGTAATGTATGGTGCATCATTCATATTTACGACATCTTGTAGATGCTTTTACCAAAAGCAATGTACAATTTTGACTAAATACAATAAAAGCAATTGAGGGCTAAGGACCATTGTAGTGGGACTTGAACCAACAAGCTTTTGAAGTAAAAATGGACAAAAGCGAACACTGTCTTTTGGATTTTGTATCAATCGAGATTGGGAAAGTGCTCCAAAACTCCAATTGGTATCTTCAATTCAACTAAAAAGTTCAATTAATAGAAAAAAACATATGAAACACACTAGTAACCATACCTCTGTCCCAACTTTTCTGAGTGTGTTGTAAGTATCAAAAATGTTCTTTATTTACAAAATATCACAAATCTTTAAGTGGATACTTGAAGAAAATGAACAAATCACAGCTTTTTAGAACTTTTTGGGGAATGCGGTTCTAGCCTATATAAACATAATGTATGTACTGCCACTTTAGGATTAAAATTTTTTGCACTAACACAACATTTATTGCTTTGAAAGATTTGTTACCAGGGCATCCCATTGTGTTAGAGCCAGGAGGAACCAGCGGTCATGCTCTTCCTAGGCAGCCACTTTCGCCTGAATGGAGCACACTTAGAAGAAAAACAGAAGAGTCGGTAAGCAAGTAACTTAAATTACATTGTTTTAAAGTAATGCAAAGTGTTGATTTTTTATAATAGAATACTTTATATTTAAAATATTTAATATTTAATATTTTAAAGCCACCTTTGCTAACGCCAAACAATAGTTCAAGCTGTTTTTTAACAGTGATCAAAATGAATGTAATTTTTTTTATATTTACCTACTGATATTTATCCAAAACTTTATTACAAAACGCATTGTTTTGATAGCTTCTTTAACAACTTCTTTAAAACATATATGTATTTGTGTGTATTAAGTTGTTTTCTTAAACCTGACCATGTTTTAGAGGTAATGTTTAAATTTATTTTAAGATGGCTTGAGGTCAGGGCTCTTGGCCTCTAGACTGAATCTTGTTTGTGCAGTCACACTGGAACAAGGAAATGGCTTTCTGTTAAACTACAAATTGTGTGGAAAAAAAGTAAGAGTTAAAGCTGCAGTCTGTAAGATTGAATTAATTAATCTGTTTTAATTAAAAGCAGTATTATTCCTGATTATTCTAATCAATTGTACAAATTTGCTGATGCGACTGAGCACACCCACAGCATTCCTTCAGGTTCTAAGTATGGGACTGCTGGGAAAATGGAGATGTTCTTGTCTGTTCCGTCATCCACTGTCAGAGCAAAAAAAGCCAAAAAAGGAGTGAAGAGCGTTTGCAAGCTAAACGAGAGCCCAACAGCTACATGACAGACCTCTGTAAAACAAGGAACTGAATGCGTACTCCAGGGTTGCCAGATTGCAAATGAGCACAGTGGTTTAAAGGGGCTAGTGTAAAGTTTAGTAGAATTCATTACCTACCAAAGTGTGTAAATAGCATCTTGCTCTGTTTAAACATTTATGTTTTCGATTTTTAATTTTATAAATTTTAGAAAGACGATGTTCATGGACTGCCACCAACACCACAAGTGCATGTAAGCTGTATATTTTAATTCATATGTGAGATATTTCACACATTCATAATACATAATATTTGCTTTATAGTGTTCAATGCATTCTTCCTTGTAGATGGGAGCCTGTTTCTCCAAGGTCTTTAATGGCTGTCCTTTGAAGATTCATTGCGCTGCCACTTGGGTTTTGCCCAAGACAAAAGGTACATTGTAGCTGCCAATAATTCAACATTAGATTTTTTTTGTTAAAAGCAATGTCTTACCTGGTTTGTACCCCACAGATCAGCATCTGATCCTGGGATCAGAAGAGGGAATTTACACACTCAATCTCAATGAACTTCATGAGGATACAATGGAGAAGGTACCTTTGAGTGTTTACCTATAGTACACATATTTATTTTTGAATCATATTTCATGACTACAGGTTCAGACAAAATTGACATTGCTTTTTTTGATTTTGTTAGTTGATCCCACAGAGATGCAGTTGGCTTTATATCATGAACAATGTTCTAATGTCTGTCTCAGGTAAGATGCTAATCATGCCAAACAATTTCCATTCCAATCCCAATGTAAATTTGTCCATCTGGAGTGTAGTATTCTTTGACTCTGGCACTGCTGTACAGGAAAATCTTCACAGCTGATTTCACATAGACTGCCTGCACTGTTTGAGCATCGTCAAAACATGCAGCGGCGCCAAGGTCATCTGGCTATCAATGCCCATCGTCTGAGCACAAGAATCAACTCAAGGTCTACAGTTTTACATGTTCATAAGCACCTTTTTAAAAATTAGTTTACTATCCATTTCAAGTGTATTATTAAAGAAATACAGGTAGATGTTTACATAAGATTTGCAAACACTGGTACATGCCCTGGCAAACTTGAGTGGATGATACATTCTTACATTGCAGCACCTAAGCCCATATTAATGTAAATCTTGTTTGACTGTGGACTTTTCCACCATCATTATTGGTTTTTGAACAGGTAGGGAAATAAACAAGCCCTTTTCAAACAGATAAGTCACCAGCAACTGTCAATAATAATTGACCAATTCAAATTACCCATGAGAAGGACTCACCACTCTGGCAACTAAACACAGTTTGCGTAGAGATTCATATCCTTTCAAGTGTAAAAGTAACGTCTATTGTTTAGTCATGATGCCAGTACAAGGTTTACAGAAAATACAGTGTTGTTCTCTGTACCTCTTAAAACTTTTTCTGAAAATGTTTTTGTGGTCAGTAAAGGCAATTATTTAGAGGCATTAAATGTTTTAGAGAGGATGTTTATTTGTATTTGTATTGTTTATTGGTATTGCAAAAAATAAATGGAAATTTCTAAAAATGTGAACATGCAAAAATTACTTTCTACAAAAGCTAATTATTTCTTTCCAAGCATATTTTATATTATTAGAAAAATTAAACAATTAATACATGTATCGGCCTCACAAGTATGTGCTTTTGACCGTAAGTGTACTTTTATCCTGTTTCTGCAGAAAGTATGCAATGTCTGTAAAGATTCCAGACACCAAGGGCTGTAAAAGGTGCAGTGTAGGTAAAGAACAAGCATTAAACATTTTTCATCTACATTCCCACATTGGGCTTTTTATTGTTACCATTGTGCCCTATAATGGCTAAATTACGGTATTAATGAAAAACAAATTAATTGTACTACCAGACTCTCATATACTGAACATTCTTCCCCTTTCTCTTAGTGCGTAACCCGTACACAGACAGCATATTCCTGTGTGCAGCAGTGCCAAGTGGCCTGGTTCTTCTCATGTGGTATGAACCAATGCAGAAGTTCATGCAACTTAAAGTAAGAATTCATGAATGGCAATGGTGGGTGGGTGTTGGATTGGTAGAGTGTAAAAAATAGATAAATAACTTTGGGTTACATATATCAGTGGATGGATGGATGGATGGATAGATGAATGTAGAGATGGATGGACTGAAGGATAATGGATGGATGGATGAATAGGTGGGTGCATGGACTAAAGGATAGATTTGTGGATGGACTGAAAAATGGATAAATGAACTAAATGATGGATGGATGGATGGAGGAAGGTATGGATGGATGGATTGTTCTGAGTAAGTTCATGGTGGTGAATATAAATGGTCAAATTCCATGCTTTGTTGATTTGGACAAAAAGACACATTCAACATAAGGGAATACAGCTTGAATTAAATATGGCATTTCATGGACAATCACTGTTCTTAAAAAAACTATTGAAAAAAATTGATTCACTTGTTCTAGGACTTATTTTTAATTTTGTAAATTTATTTACCTCATATGTCTTACTTTTTTCAGCACATACCTCTGAACCTGCCTGAATCATTGCCTATCTTTGAGCTGCTAGTGCAAGAGTCTGATGAACTTCCACAAGTGTGTGTGGGGGTGCACTGCAAAAATCACAATGTAGAAGATGCCATTGAACAACTGCACTTTAAAATCATCCATCTTGACGACACAGCTTTAAAACACTCAGGTGCGCAAACACAAACATAAAAACACACTCAAGTAACTGAACCCGAGGAAGGGTTTTATTAAAAAACTTCACACCTGTGATTTTGTCAGAAGGTTGTCTGTTTGATTCCCAGAGCCGACAGGTCACAACTAAAGTGCCCTTGAGCAAGGCACCCAACCTCTAACTGCTCCCCAGGCCCTATTGCTAGGGCTGCCTACCGCTCCGAGCATGTGTGCTCACTACCCGTAGAGTTCACTAGTGTGTATATGTGTATTTCAGTGCACAGATTAAAATGTGGAGGACGGATTTCACTGCACTGTGTTGAAAAGAGAATTCTAAATTCTAAAAATATCTTAAATATCTTAAAAAATCTTAACTTTGATTTAAAGAAAACCATTGCAGCATGAAAACTGTAAACCTCAGTAAACTGGAGTTTTTTGTAAATCAAGAGTGAATTAAGATTCCGCAACATTTGTTAGCTGTAACAAGATGTTCCGCTATGTACTAAAAGTCTGAGGCACATTTATGTCATTTTAAAAAATGTTTAAGATATGTAAGGTAAAAATAAAGTTTTGTGTAGCAGTAGATATATTTGGTTGTAATTATTGTAATGTAACAGTTAAGTGTTAGGGTAATACATTAATTAATTTGAGTTTATTTAATTTTGCAGATGAAGAATGTCTCAAAGTGAAACAAGTAACACAGCTGGACAGAGACACAGTCCTTGTAGCTCTGGAAAGTATGATTAATTTTCTCATGAATCAATAAAATCTAGATTTTAATATTACACCAAAGTTGTAATACTATTCAAATATATTATTTCTAAACTAATAAAACACTAATTGTATAATGTCCATGGAACATTGTACAAATGCATGTAATTTTAGATTAAAATTTTTAGAATGGCATGTCAATACTGTATAATTTAAATGTCTGCACACTTGGCTGTCCTCATGAAATTTTTCTGTCCTATATATCTGAGCAGATACTGTGAAGGCAGTAAATCTCAATGGCTGCCCCAACATAGCTTTGGTCACGAAACTCACTTTTGACTTCTCCATCGAGACTCTGGGTGAGTGCAGCGGGGAGCAATGCTCAGATATCATTGCCTATTAATCTGGAAATATTTTAAAACTAATGCTCAAGGACTTTAGCAAAGCAAAATATGAGCAATTAATTCAAAATAGAAATCTTCCTTTGAGAGAATATGTCTAATAAAGGTCATCGGTTTTTGATTCCACGATTAGACATTGTTGTAACAAAAACATTGTTCATGGGATGTTTACAGGGCAAAATTAAATTCTGGTACATTGTTACCTTTACATAATTTCAGAATTATAAGATAAGTGTCCTTGCTGGATGTGCTTTGCTGCTTTCCTAGTTCAAGGATTTGCAACTTTTTCTGGATTTTTTCCTTTCATCTCCCAAATCTACTCGTTTTCCATTGTTCAATGGTAAATCCGCTTCTGCTTACACAACCCCCAGCCAATACTTTAAAGCAAAATTCAAAGCAATTCTGAAAATGTAGCAAAAAAAATTTCGTAGTCATGAAACATTACCCATTATTATTTGGTTGCAGCTGTGGAGGTTTAAGTTGCCACTGCATTAAATTTATGGGATTGGTAATATTAATTGGAAAGCATTAAGTTTGACATTTGGCATTGAGGAAATTAACTTCATGGCAAGCTAGAAATACCTTGCTTTAATAAGCTCTTACTTATACTGGTATGTATTTATTAGCAACCATGTCAATGTTTCCCACAGTCTGTTTGCAAGATAGCGTTCTCGCCTTTTGGAAACATGGACTTAAGGGGAGAAGTCTTCAACATTCAGAGGTATACATCAAGTCATTGTGATCAGTTATTTTTAAGAACAGTAACACCATGATGACCTTGTTTAGTATTTTAATGTCAGAAGATCCATCAACTGTTACTTCTGATGGGACCCAGGTGGTGCAGCTGAATATTCTGATAGTACACCAGAAACGAGATTTTTAACTCCTATGTTCGATCTATGATGATTAGACACGTGGGCGGGGTCTTCAAATGCTGTGTAAAGACTGACTGGCAGATAGAGAGGTGTCTGTGCACACTGCATGGCTGAAAAAGTTCCATTAAAAGGTGTGCATGGGTTAGAGGAGGTGTGAGAAGCAATACAATGACCTCAACTGCAATTAGGGTTCCCTCAGCAGCAGTTGTGCAATGTGGGTGCTTTTCTGGGCAGAGAAAGTAACATTTCTGGCCAACCTATTTAATATGATTAAATGCTTAATTTTGCTTAAAAAAAATAGGATTTAAGATAACGTGCAATTAATCATTAATGATTTACCCATGACTCATAATGATCCAACTCCACCTGAATGTAGATGTGCTGTATTACTTCACACAGGTCACACAAGAGATCACAGATGAGAGCCGGATCTTTAAAGTCCTTGGCACTAACAGGTATGTTCTATCTCACAAACCATTTCACAAAACAGTAATGAACACACCTTAGTTAAAACACTATTTTACAGGGATATTATCCTTCAGAGCACCCCCACAGACGACCCATCTGCTCCTAGCAACCTGTATATTCTTACTGGCCATGAGAGCAGCTATTAATGAGACCATGCCAATCTACAGTCATGAAGAAACTCCTCTGCTGCAGATGACAGAGGACTCCTCAGACTTCTTGGAAAAGAATGAGGTCAGCAGTATCTCTGCCAAGTGTTGCAAATCGAGGTTCTGCCTTGTGTCCTTATGCATATTAACACAAGAAGAGGAAAATGACTACAAGTAAAACTGCAGAAGGTCTGCATTAACAAGAACACTGGATTCTGTGAATTGAACTGTAGGAAGAGTATGTGATGTATTATTAATATCAAGGGAAATAAGAATTGAATAGATGGCCGGACAGTCAAGTGTAGCAAACTGCAGCGCTTGTGCTGGTCCATGTTTGTCCCGGTAAAGCAAATCCTGAATTTATCTGGTGATGTGATTATTCAGCATAATACGGTATTTGCTTATATAGGCAGTTGAGTTATTTGATAAAGGGTAAGAAAAATATTGATGTTTTTTTCTCATCCTGACTAATAAGGATTTAGGCTGTGAAAAGACGTGTGTAGCAATAAAATGATTGACACACATTAAAAGTCCTAAATCATACTGATGCATGAAGTACAATGCATCCACCTAGTATAATACATTACAAACATAAATTTGAGGACAGTAAGATTTTATCATTATCAGTTCAGTTCATTGTCTTTAACCCCTTAGCTTAATTAAGGTCGTTGAGAGGTTCTGGAGCCTATCCCAGCTCTTCAACGGGCAGACGGCACATGGATGCGGCTCCAGTCCATCACAGGTACAGGACAATTAAGTCTCTCCAATCAAGCTGGTAGCATGTCTTTGGACTTTGGGAGAAAACCAGAGTACCCGGAGGAAGCCCACACGGACATGGGGAGAACATGCAAACTCCGCACAGAAAGGACCTAGATTGCCCCACCCAGGGATCGAACCCAGGACCTTCTTGCTGTGAGGCGACAGTGCTTCTCGCTGTGAGGTGGCAGTACTAAGCCACCATGCCGCCCCAGTAAGATTTCATTTATTTTATTTTTTTATTAACCAGAGAAATACCCTGGACAATTTGCCAGTCCAGCACAGGGCTTTAAAAATTCACCTCTACTTCAGGCAAAACAAGTGATGCCTGTGGAAACTCATGGAAAGTTGATAGCACGGTTGAGATTGGTAAGTGATGGTAGGTTAGCGTAATAGTCTGCTTTTCTTTCTGAATGCACAGTTACTAAAAGACATTAAAATATATTTTCGTTTTCGTTAAATTTACCTAAATTGTTGCAATTCGGGTAGTGCAGCTCTCTATTTCACATGTTCACCATTTTACTAAGCACTTTAGCTAAGAACTCACACTTACTAATGCGCTTAATTACTTAAGAAAAAAAAACAGGGTTTTAGAAGATTTGGTTTGTTGAACAGCTGTCCTCCTAAACTAAAGTAATGGAGTTTACTTTGAAGCACTTTGGATAAAAGTGTCTGCTTAGTGCCAAAAATGTAAATGGTTGGCTAAAGGTCTACACAGACATGATTGGCAACACCAGGATGATGATGGCCAAAGCCCTGTGATATGGACAGGGTATTCTCACCCTCTCTCCAGTGTTTACAACGAACCAGGCACAACTGTGATAAAATAAAATTAAACTATTTCATCTTTGTTATTTGTTTTTGTCTGCTGATTTTAATATTATATTATATTACCTTTGTAACAAATCATTCAGGTGTAATTTGTCCTTAAATGTGTAATTCAGGTACTTCAGGGGCTGTCAACAATTTTTGTGATGTTGTGTGATGTTGCAATGGGAAATTCACCACATCCTCTGATTACAAAGCCATGCTGATAGAACACTTCAATTAAGTAGTTTGTTTAAGCCGTGATAGACCCTGACTTTTGAACGAAAAGTCGACTCAGTAGACAACAATAGCAGACCACTATGCATCAGTCTACAAACACAAATACAAACAAAGGACTTTGCTACTTCTGCAGATGCACCTGGGAACATGATGTTTATTATTTCCAAAACATATTTGAAAATTTGTAGCGGCCCATCTCAGGTGAGCTCAGAGAAGATGGCAACGTTACTGGATAATGCTGATATCTGATATCTGAGTCTTAACTTATGTTTGGATTCTTAAGCCCAATCGGTAATAACAATTTCACTTGGTTCGCCACTTTTGTTTTTATGTGTTTATCCTGGAATAATTGCCTTGTTACTATGCCAATGTCAGACTGAATTTTCTAGTCACTGCAAAAAAAGTAATTGCCGCCCTTCTACCACCATAATTGACAATATATTTATGGTGATCAGCTGTTCTGTGATATATAACTATTTGGCAATGTGAATTTAATGTGGCAAGACATCAAAATTGTCTTGTTTGTGTTTAGTTCATGAATCACTACATTTTTTTTTCTTTAATTAATTACAATTACTTCCAACTTATTTTGAATTGAGGTTGTATTTCAGAATATTTGCTGTTATTTCTAAATGTTTCTGACATGGTCATGTGAGACAGAATGTTTACCAGCATTTTAAAAAACTAGTGGGGAAACAAATGCACCCTAGAATTTAGTGTTGAACTATCTTCAGTTACAGTAATTTAAAGTTGTTTTTTTCTTCATTTGAAGAAATATTGGCCTGTTTATGCTTCAGTTCATTGATGTTTGGCGGGATATGTGCTCCACAATTTCTCTGTGAGAACAAGTTCTCTATTTCAACATGTTTTAACTTTAGATTACCGATGACCACTTTTACAAAAAAAAGGATTAAACTAAAGATTATGCTGCTGCTGTTTACAGTTCATTTGTTTATTTATTTTCTGTTTCATCCTGAACATGTTTATAGTGGCTCTGATTTTTGGGTGAAAATTAGGAAACACTTTGGTTATAATGTTGCATTATATGGTACCATGCAGTGGGTAAAGGGTTATATACTCTTGGTGCACTGTCAAACTGGACATACTATTAAATGAGGATTACTCCCATGAGAAGGTTTTTACAGAAATCCAAGATACTCCACAAAACAGTAAAATTTCAAACTTCTAACGAAGTTAGACCCAATAACTCAAGCACCGAATTGCTGTGCTCCTGCCATTTAGTAATAGATGGCGCTGTCTGGTATTTACTCTGCAGTATGTAAACACAGTGCAGTCTTTACTAAGAGCTCTTCTACAAGAAGTGGTCAAAATAGGGAAAACAAAGACGCAGAAAACTCCTTGCAGTAAACACTTGTGATTGGTTGTGATTACTTTATTCAAATGTTGTTTTAAGCAGCGAGTAATTGCGGGTAATAGCTTTAAGCGCGAGCTGTTACACAAGTAACGCTTACCGGCAAACAACAAGTTGAAAACGATTTTTGCGCAAAAACAGTCAAATACGACCTAGATCACTGGTGATCTACATGTTTTCCTGTTTGGAATGGCTGCAGAAGTTGGCTGCTTGTCTTTTAGGCAGCCATACGCAGGTTTCGTGTTGAATGCGGTGAAAACCGTGGAGAGTCGATGGCGACCTCTGCTGGGGGAGATGCAGAGCAGCACCATAGCGGTGCACATAGCGCAAAGAGACTGGGAGGGAGATGAGTGGAAAAACATCCTTACTGAGGAGCTAGCAATGAACCATCATGAAGTTCAAGAGCTGCTGGAGTCCGGGGAAAGGTTCGGACGTGGTGTTGTTGCAGGTGCGACCTTCCTGTTCTGTTCTTCAAAAAAAGGGTTATTTGGGGTTATTTTATAATATTGTTTTAAATAGTAATAAATGCAATTTTTGAATGCAAATTGAAGCTATTTTAAATGATTTATTGCATCATTTAAAAAGAAAAATCAGAGAAAGAAGAACAATAAAAAAGTGTTAGAATACCAATTATAAACTAGTACTAGTTCCACATTCGTTGTAGTGTTTGCTTAGTATTTAGTAATCCAAACTTCACAATTGAGTCCTCAGTTCTGTGTTTGTATGCTGTTGGTCACTAGAAATGTTTTAATTTTTAATCTTGCTTTTGACAAACATTTGCACTTAACAAACATGATGTGATTAAGAAGGCTTATTTGCACAGTTCTATGTTATAAGTCTGTTTTTATTTATTAGGTCTTGTGGATGTTGAAGAAACTTGGTTGTGTTCTGAAGATATCCCCATAGAGCAGATGAGAGAGCTGGAGAAAGCAGCTTGCCTGACTGGACTTGCCCAAAAATACCTCACAAGACTGTCAAACCCACGCTGGCTCACAAAGCCGCTTTATTCCAGAGGACATAAAGACATTTGGACAGTAAAGATCCCATTGCACCTGTTGTCTTCTGCTTCAGCTGTTAAGGTTTTATAACTTTATTGCTGAGTTGTGATGTAAAAAACATAGCTTTTCTTTTGTGTATAAACTTTATGTGGGGAAATAAACTATATGTTCTAATACATGCTAATCATATGTCCTTTGAGTAGTAGTTTTAACCATTTCAGGCAATGTTGCCAATGTTCTACCAAAAGGTCACCGACCAAATACGAGTATAGAACAGCATACACAGCATACATCAAAGAGGTCAGGAAGACAGCTGTAGCCTAGAGGTTAATGTTCTGGACTAGTGATCCAAAAGTTGCCGGTTCAAACTCACGACTCACGACTGACAGGTTGCTATTGGGCCCTTTAGGAAGGCCCTTAACCCTCATTGCTTAGACTGTATACTGTAACTGTATTGTAAGTCGCTTTGGAGAAAGGTGTCTGCTAAGTGCTGAAAATGCATATGCCAGTGAGGTCAAAAGAGCTGTCTTGCTCCCTTGCAGATTAACTGGGCAGCTGTCTTGCAGATTAACTTGGCAGCTGTCTAACTAGCAACTAACCAGTCTTTGCCCCTTAAGTCGGGTTGTACATACATTTATCTAGGTATTAGGTATTGTGCCAATAAAACAATGGGATGAGGTATTACTAATAACGGCCACTGAAAGCACTTAAAGTTACAGAAAAATACACTCATACACCTTTATACACAATAAAATAATTTAATATCACATGAAAAGAACTCACTGTCATGCTCACTTGTTCAGGAATGACATAAAAACAACATGATAAACTGAGTTGTTTTCACATGTTAATACATGATTTTGATGTTTAATGTGAAAAAAGTTTTACGAGTGTGTATATTTTTTGTAATTCCTAGCTCGTCTGTGAAGTTTAAGATAGAGAAACTGTATCCAGCCATTTGTTTAGGAATTTTTTTTTTTAGTTTTGTTCTTAACAAAGCAGCTAGAACAGGCTCATTGTTTGTTCCAACAAAATCTAAATAAAAAAGACTCTCATTGTGACATTATGAGACAGATTTTGACTATTAAATAAATACACTGTCTGAGAATAATGATGCTTTTTTATTTATTTTTTTACAATTAAGAAAAAGATATAAAATCCAAAGTATCATATTGGTAACAGTATCTGAAAATTTCAAACAATACCCAGCCCTATTGATTGTTTTTGCATATTTAAATGACACCTTACTATACCACAAAATAAGTAAACAATAAATGTATTATTTGTTTAAGAGTAATGTTTTGGTTACATACTAAATGACTCCTTGCAGTCAGAGCTGTTGGACAGCATGTCGACCATGGCTTACGTGTCATGTATGTGAAGAAGAAAAAAAAGTGTC
>JAYDZG010000014.1:7141499-7153873 GCA_034509265.1 Microcambeva bendego
AATCTGGCATAAAACTAACACAGCATTTCAGAAAAAGAAAATCATACCAACAGTCTAAATTTGTGGTGGTATTGTGATGGTCTGGCACTGCTTTTCTGCTCCAGGACCTGAACGACTTGAGGTGCCCAATAGGTTGATCGTGTTCAGCCGGTATTGAATGTCAGTAGGTTGTGCCTGGTTAATACTTGTCAACATGACAGAAAACAACTACGCCTCAGCCTGTCTGAAGCTTTGCAAATATAAAAAGTTGGAATGATGGACACTGGAAAGATGCTTTTCATTCATAAATAGATAACGTCTTTTTGGGAAGTTTTTTAGATTATCAGTCTGTTTGTGTCAATAAGCTTTTTCCACATGAAACCGCTTATTTATGCTTTTTCCACATAAATGCCAGTTCACTACAATAGCATATTAGGGCCAGTTAGAAGAAACATTTTGGGGGTTTTTCTTCGAGATTTAAAGTTGTAATAAAATTGCCACATCGACCGGTGTGTTATATGCTGTGGCATGACCTTAAACAGTCCGTTCATGCTCAACAACCCTCCACTATGGCTGAAAAACAATTAAAACAATTCTGCAAAGAAGACTGGGCCAAAACAGAGATGGGATTCATTTGCATTTGTTTGCATAGGTTTAGGGGGCAATTACTCTTTCACAGAGGGTCAGCTTGGTTTTGATCGATCTTTTGCCTTAATAAATTATATCTTTGTTGAAAAACTGCATTTTGAATTAAATCAGGTTTTCTTTGTATGATATTCAGAATTCGATAATCTGAAACATTTAAGTGTGACAAATGTGCAAAAATTTCAAATACCTTTTCACATCACTGTGTCTGTATATACGGTGCCTTGCAAAAGTATTTACCCCCTTGACAGTGTTTTGTTACCTCACAACTTTTAATTAAAATTGATTGTTTGAGGGTTTGCATCATTTCATTTATAGAACATGCCTACAAATGTAAATGTAATGATATTTTTATTGTGAAGCAGACAACAAAAAGTCTGAAAATAACTGAAAACCTAAACGTGCATAACTATTCACCCCCCTAAAGGCAGTACTTTGTAGAACCTTCTTTTGTGGCAAATACAGCTGCAAGTCACTTTGGATAAGTCTAAATGAGCTTTCCACATCTTGTCACTGGGATTTATTTTCATTTCATTTATTTCATTTCTCAAGGCAAAACTGCTCTGTCAAGTTAAATGGTTTCTGCTGGTGAACAGCAATCTTCAAGTTTGACCACAGATTCTTAATTGGATTAAGGTCTGGGCTTTGACTAGGCCATTCCAATACATTTTACATGTTTTCCCTTAAACCACTCGAGTGTTGCTTTAGCAGTATGCTTTGGGTCATTGTCCTGTTGGAAGTTGAACCTCCATCCCAGTCTCAAATCACTCACAGACCGAAACCGGTTTTGCATTTATCTAAGAGTGCATCAACCAGGTTTAAGTCCGACTTTTACATAACTGAATATAAAATGTTCACATCTCTACTAGAATCCCCCTTTTGTATTGGATGTAAACCTTGGAGCGATCAGCAGGCTGGAGACGATTGGGGTACAAAGTCATGGAGAGAACACTAGAGGCCTGGAGATAGTGTGTAAAGTAAGTCATTCTTATCCATTTAATTTGTTGTTAATTGCTGATTTACAGTCTTTCCGAATTTCACATTCCTCTCTGCTTTAAGGACTTGAGGAACTCAAGGTTTGCTTATAAAAAGCAAGAGCAGAGCAAACTGGAGATATTTGAGATGTTGTCCAAGTATGCTTTCCCGCTCTCTCATGATCTGGTAAGGTCTGAACTGTTTGTTTCATGTTTACGTCTTCTGTTAGTTTTATACATTTAAGTATTAGAAAGTGTTAATGCTTGAGTCTATAGAAAGCATCACTTGTACTAATGTTCTTATCCAGCATGTTAATAGTGGTCTCAAAGGACAACCACCAGTCTCTAAATCAAAGGGCAAGGAAGGCAAACAAGACAAAATGCACTAAAAGCTAAAAGTCACAGTTTTCACAGTTTTGTAAATCATGGTGGGGAGAATATTTAAGTCTTTGGATGTTTTGCTTTCCCCGGAGTTGGACATAAACCAGTTCAGGTGCTGTCATGCTTAATTTTCAGATACTTTTAAGAGACAATCTTTCTCCAATCAGCATTTATAGCAAGCAATGACTCCTAAATACTCCTAATATAAGTTTATACCATGCATTAACCACAATGACTCACAAAACCTTCAGTCTGCTCTCTAACTGATCAGTGTGTTAAAAATAGACATTGGGGCTGAAATGATTACTTGAGTAAATCGATTACAAAAAATCCTCGAGGTGATGAAGATCGTTTAATCCACACAACTAAATAAAGCTCACACTGTTTTAAACGGATGAGTTTTACTTTTGCACTATGCATTTACACTGTCATCAGGTGTCATGAAAAAGACGAGGGGTGTGGTGCTGTGATTTATTTTTATTAATGTTTTATTTAGCTACAGTACATTTACATGTTTACAAATTAATACCAAATTACATACTTAATTACTCATCGTAATTCTTCTGTTCTGTAGTCTTTCTTTGCATTTAAGTACCATGAAAAGTTTCCCGTGGATGGATGGAAGGTTTATGATCCAGTAGCTGAATACAAGAGACAGGTAACCATGTTGTATAACCATATTTAAGGAATAACAAGAAGTTTGCTTCTTGGGAGATCTAGACATAAAAGAAAAATATAGCCACAGCACAGACAGACCAAGAAATCTCTTCATCTATAAAATTGGTTTAACTAATGGATTGCTTCGCTAATGTCTTCAAAACATGGTAAATGTAATTATTTTTTAATTAATTAAGTTTAGCACTGTTAGTTAGGATAGTGTGGTTTCCTAACAAACACTAGAACATTTATTAGTAACAGTGGGTTGGGAGATTAAAGGATTGATTAATAACCTAACATGATGTTACTGTATGACAACAAACACAAATGGTTCCAATGCTAAATCTGGCCTGAAGCTTTATTATGAGTAAATATTACGATCAATATTACAGCTCATGCTTTTTTATAAGCTGAATGGCATTGGTGTATTGGTGCAATTACTTTGTGTTATACACTATAGAATGAAAATCATTACTAATGACAACAACACCTATTGTTTGTTTGTTGTACACAGGGTTTGCCGAACGAGAGCTGGCTTATCAGTAAGATCAATAGTAATTATGAGATGTGTGAGACGTACCCGGCTCTGCTTGTTCTACCCTCAAGCATCAAAGAAGACGAACTTAAGAGAGTCGCTGCCTTCAGGGCCAAACGACGCATTCCTGTGAGACTTAAGCCCACAGCATGACTTACAATGTTCTGTAATGCACATCATGTGACTTGCGGTTTTGATTTTGAAATCACGGCAGTGTACACCACATGGTCAGTCTCAGATGAGGAGTGCCCACAAATTCAAAATGTCACTTGAAAAGGAATATGATACATAACAGTAAAATGTTTGTTGTTTTGTGTATAAAATATAAGTGTATTTAATTGAATGTTTTACACATTCATGACTGAAATGGTAGTTACTCAATACACAAGATACATCAATTCACAAGGGCTTGTTTTACATTTTCAGCATATAGCAAAAGCCGTTATCCAAAGCAAGTAACAGTATTGTTACAGTATGAGCAATTAAAGGTTAAGGGTTTTGCTCAAGGGCCCAACAACAGAAACTTGGCATTGGTTCGTAAGTCTGCATTCGGCATTGTGCTAGGGCTGATTAGCAGATCGAGATGCCGGTGCGGTAAGCGAGAGTGAAAAAGAAAGCGTTTAGAGTTAGGGTACATCGGAGGAGTGAGCAGGAGACGCAGCTTCCTCTATGGAATTGCGAATCCCCAGTAGCAAATTACAAAAAGCTAACTTGGGGGAAATATGTGAGAGAATGCATTCACTACTGTATATTCTCTAGCCTCCAGTACTCTTACAGTATAAATGACACATAACTATTTGTCAATTAATTGTGATTTATTAAAATTAAACTCATTGTGAATTATATTTCTTTCAGAGAATTTAAATCAAATATTATCTTTTAGCTTTAGATTTGTTAATAGAATTCGGTATACAAAAATAAATTTGCTGGATTATACTAAATACAGGATGATTTTTTGTTGTTTAGGTACTCTCATGGATCCATCCGGAGACTCAGGCAGCTATTGTGCGCTGTGGTCAGCCTCAGGTTGGCCCCTTGGACCGCCGCTGTAAAGAAGACGAGCGATACCTTCAGACTATACTGGATGCCAATGCTCAATCACACAAACTTTGTATCTTTGATGCCCGTCAAAGCAATGTTGCAGAAACGAACAAAGTGAGGTTATTTCATTTACACATGATGGACAAAAGATTTGCATGCATACAACTACATTGAAAAATCTGACCATATTTTCATCTGCAACTAGTTTCATTTACAACTGCTTGTACAACTACTTCATTTTGAAAATTTGCCTCTTATAACATTGATGAAACATTTTCTTTTTGCATTTTTAATTGATTTAAATTAGAATTTAGACCACTGTGCTTTTACACACAAAATTTGTCCTCCACGTTTTAACCCAATCCATGCAGATATTCACACTAGTGAACACTAGGGGCAGTGAAAACCCGTGTCCGGAGCGGTGGGCAGCCCTAGCCATGGCGTCCGGGAAGCAGTTAGAGCTTAGATGCCTTGTTTAGGGGTACTTCACTCATGACCTGTCGGCTCTGGAAATCGAATCCGCAACCTTCCCATCACAAGCCCAGTTCTTTAACCAAAAGGCCACGTCTGCCTATGTTAAATATTAAGTTAAAAACACATTTGTACCCAAAAGCACAATAACCTTTATTTCTTGCAGTCTAAGGATGGTGGCTATGAGAATGAGAATTTCTATCCCAGTGTGGAATTAAATTTTCTGGAAATTCCAAACATGCATGTCATGAGGGAATCCTTACGGAAGCTGAAGGAGGTGGTGTATCCTGCCATAGATGAGCAGCGGTGGTTCGCTTCTGTGGATGCCACACACTGGTTGGAGTACATCAGGGTGAGGAATGGGTTTATTCACAGCTAAATACACATTCACTCATCTTATCCTAATGGGGAATATTTGTATAACAGATTTCAATGGGTGTGAGGTACACAGAAACAACCTGGAGAGAGCACTAGTTCATTGCAAGGCAGAAGCGCATTCACTCCACACACACACACGTCAAGACATAGCACAAATCATTGGGTGGGAGTATATGCACACACTAAACCTAAACAATGAATTGGTTTAGTATGTTCTTTTTGTTGTTTTTAAAGCATGTGAGCATCTTGGTTAACTTCAATAGAAATGAAATAATCCTGTGTGTACAGTTGATGCTGACTGGTGCAGTGCGGATAGCTGATAGAATTGAGTCGGGCAAGAGCTCCGTGGTAGTTCACTGCAGTGATGGCTGGGACCGGACATCTCAGCTCACCTCTCTAGCCATGCTGATGCTGGACTCGTACTACCGCTCGCTGAAGGGCTTTCAGGTGCTGCTGGAAAAGGAGTGGCTTAGTTTCGGACACCGCTTTGCCTCTGTAAGCTCTACAACTTACTCTCTAAAATCACAAACATGAATATGGAGATACATTTATGGAGACTGACTTATAAATGGGGAATTGAGTTAAGATAAAATATTTGTTTTGTTTAAGACTCTCTTTTTCTACAGCGTGTAGGACATGGCGATGAGAATCATGCTAACTCTGAGCGCTCACCTCTGTTTGTGCAGTTTGTAGACTGTGTATGGCAGATGACCAGACAGGTGAGTCAACCATAGATGGCCAACATACCGTGTTCAAAATAATAACAGTATGTTTATAAAAAAGTGAATAAAGCTCAGAACTCTTATAATAATTTGTATACACACATATGAATGCAGAATTTGTTTTTACTTCACAGAAAGTAAAGAAAAGGAAAATTCAGGCTGTTCAATAAAATGGCAGTGTCTGCATTTATCTTTACAAACTCAAACATTTGCTGTATAAATTACAAAAAAAAATTACAAAAAAAGCTTTCCTGTGAATTAGTAAACTAATATTTAGTTATAATCACTCTTTCTGAGAACTGCTTCACATATGTGTTTTATAGAGATGAACTGTGAGAAGGTATTCCAGCCCAGGACAATTGTACAATTCACAATTCCTCTGCATTTCTTGGTTTGGACTCATTATTCCTGATGTCACCACACAAGTTTTCTATTGGATTAAAGTCCAGAGATTGGGCTGGACACTTTAGTACATTCATCTTGTTGGTGTAGAAGCAAGATGTTGCATGTTTACTGGTGTCTTTGTGGGCTAATTTCAGGGGTATTTTCTCTTTGGCACGAAGCAACTTGAGCTCTTCAAATATTTTGATATACTGTATTCAAACTGATCTATTATCTCTGGTATGTGATAGAGAGCCACAACATTAAAATATGAGAAACATCCCCATAGATTAATGCTTTCACCACCATGCTTTACTGTCTTCACATTGTACTATGGCTTGAATTTAGTGTTTGGATCATCTAACAAACTGCCTGTGGCCCCTAGACTTAAAAAGAACAATATTACTTTCACCATTTCACAAAATGTTGAGCCATTTCACTTCAGGCCAGTCACTTTCCGAACATGTCTTTTTGGACTTCTTGCTGGTAAAGTGGCTTCACTTAATCATCTTCTGTTGTCACTAGTAACTTGTTGTTTCTTAATCTTTCTTGAGGTGACCATTGGCTTATCCTTTGCCATTTTGTTATTGTTCAATCCATTTGAGCTGTAGTTCCATGCTTCCTTCTGCGTCTTTCAGGTTTTGGTTGCCACTTCAAGGTATTTAAGATCATTTTAGCTTAGCAGCCTTTAATTTGATTCACTTTTGCTAAGGTTTTCCCTCCACTATCAACTTTGCTCATATATGCAATCAAAGTATGCTCTTAGTCAGAGCAAGGTCTGGAACAACCCATTTTACCCAGTCTTTCAGAAGGAAATGTGCTATGACTAGCATGCACAGCAGTTGCCACCATTCTGTCTTAAATAAGGGCATTCACCAGATAAACTCCTCCTTCACTGCTATTATTTTGAACAAGCCCATTTTAATCAAAGCCTCAATTACTCAGAATGAGCAGCATGCATGTCCTATTTGTTGGGTTTTTTTTGTTTGCATGACCCTACTACACAAGTAACACCACTGTATTATCACTGTCTTCACGTATCTGTAAATTAGACCTAATTTAATGAAGTGTTGGTGTGATGCAGAACAATTAAAACGACTTGCAGACATATACAGTGTCTTGCAAAAGTACCCCCCCTGACATTTTTCGTGTATTGTTACCTCGCAACCTGAAATTAAAATGGATTGTTTGCATCATTTCATTTACAGAACATGCCAACAACTTTGAACATTTGTCATTTTTATTGTGAAGCAGACAACAAATAGGACAAAATAACAGAAAACAGTGTGCATAATTATTCAAAGTCAGTACTTTGTGGAGTCTCCTTTTGCAGCAATTACAGCTGCAAGTCACTTTGGATGAGTCTCTATGAGCTTGCCACATCTTGCCACTGGGATTTCTGCCCATTCCTCAAGGCAAAATTGCTGCACATCCTTCAAGTTAGATGGTTTCTGCTGGTGAACAGCAATCTTCAAGTCTGACCACAGATTCTCAATTGGATTAAGTTTTGGGCTTTGACTAGGCCATTCCATTATATTTAAATGTTTCCCCTCTAAACCACTCAAGTGTTGCTTTAGCAATATTCTTTGGGTCATTGTCCCTGCTGCTGAAAAACATCCCCACAGCATGATGCTTCCACCACCATGTTTCACTGTTGGGATGGTGTTTTGGGGTGATGAGATGTGTTGGTTTTGCGCCAGACATAGCATGGTGGCCAAAAAGTTAAATTCTGGTCTCATCTGACCAGAGCACCTTCCTCCATACATTTGTGGAGTCTCCCAAAAGCCTTTTGGCAAACTCAAAACAAGCCTTCCTATTTTTGTCTGTAAGTAAAGGCTTTTTTTCTGGCCACTCTTCCATAAAGCCCCGCTCTCTGGAGTGTACGGCTTATTGTGGTCATATGAAGAGATACTCTTCTTCAGGGTTACCTTTGGTATCTGTGCTGCCTCTCTGATTAATGCTCTCCTTGCTCGGCCTGAGAGTTTTTGTGGGCGGCCCTCCCTTGGCAGGTTTGTTGTGGTCCCATGTTATTTCTATTTGATCATAATGGATTTGATGGTGCTCAGCAGGATCATCAGATATTTCGATATTTTTATAACCCTACCCTGACTCGTACTTCTCTACAACTTTGTCCCTGACTTGTTTGATTTGGAGATTTCCTTGGTCTTCATGGTGTTTGGTTAGTGGTGCCTCTTGCTTAATGGTGATTCAGCCTCTGGGGCCTTTCAGAAAAGGTGTTCATATACTGACAGATCTTGTGACACTTGGATTGCACTCAGGTGGACTTCATTTCACTAAGCATGTGACTTCTGAATGTAATTGGTTGCACCAGAACTTTTTAAGGGCTTCATAGCAAAGGGAGTGAATGCATATGCACATGCCAATTTTGAGTTTTTATTTCCACCATATGAAGTTCACTTCACTAACTTAGAATATTTTGTGCAGCTGCATCACAAACAATTCAGATTCAAAAACATTTAAACACAGGTTGTAATGTAAGACAATAGGTAAGGAGGTGAATACTTTGGCAAGGGACTGTACATTTACTTTTCATTTGCAGATCTATACATATTACATACATCTATGAAATGTTTTGCATGTGGAGGTTGGCATAAAGTTACATTAGTCAATGTGTCAACTCTTATGTTTGTGCAAATTTTTGTGTTCTTTTCCCCACATTCTACAGTTTCCCTCAGCATTTGAGTTTAATGAACTGTTTCTCATCACTGTATTGGATCATCTCTACAGCTGCCTGTTTGGGACATTCCTGTACAACAGTGAACAGGAGCGAACCTCAAAGGCAAGAATCCTTTAAACACCACTTTATTCTAATCTGGGTTTAAACTTATGTAGGAGCCTCTTAATACAATCACATTCAAATGAATCTACCACAAAATAATTTAGCACAATAAAAACTTACCTATTTGCAATTGTCCTAAATCATTCGTTCCCTGAAATGTTTTATTGACCTACATGATGATCACTTACGATGCCACTTGATTGGGTAATAAAGAGCAAATGTACGTAGATCTTTTAGATCTACATTTCAATCAATCAGACAAAAGTTTCTTAGATGGTGTTTGCATGGCCAATATTTCAGCCTTAATGTCATTACAATGTTTTAGCACACCAGCATTGAGAGGTCAAACTTCTCGGGTCAAATCTCGGCGTTGCCGGTTGGCTGTGTGCCATCGCTGGCCACTAGGATGCACAAACCAGTTCATTGTAGTGCCAGTCCCAAGCCCGGATAAATAGGAGGGTTGCTCAGGTAGGGCTTCTGACATAAAAACTGTGCCAAATCAATAATGCAGACCACCATCTGCTGTGCTGACCCCGGACAGAACAGCTTAAAGACTTCACAATGCCATTACAATGTGTGTCCACCAGGAGGTAAACTGAGGGAACTAAGAAACCCAGGACCTTCTTGCTGTGAGGCGACAGTGCTACCCACTAATCCACCGTGCCATCCATATTAATGATACCGGACTGTAAATGTAAAATGTCAGTCTGTGATCACGTTTAACATGGAAAATCAGTTTTCATGATTGCATGTTACAAACAATAAAAGGTCAAAGGCACAGAGATGCCCCTTCTGACAGTGTACATACTCACTTCTGAAAAAGATTAACCTCACAGCTGCTTTAATAATGCAACTCTGTTTTTCTTAAGAAATGCCTGTACAGTTATTATTTAATATAGACTCTTCTCTCTGTGACTTCCTCCAGGGCATCTTTAGTAAGACTGTGTCACTGTGGTCATACATAAACAGTCAGGCTGAGGAATTTACCAACCCTCTCTACATGAACTATGAGCAGCATGTCCTGTACCCAGTTGCCAGTCTGAGGCACCTGGAGCTCTGGCTGAGCTACTACGTACGCTGGAACCCTTGCATACGACCACAGGTGTGCACTCTATAATAATACCTTTAGGTGATAGATCCAGAAAAAAAGCCAATCACATTTACAACTTTTTCTTAAAACTTTTTCAAATCAGGTACCTGTTCACCAGCATTCAAAGGAATTGTTAGCTGTAAGGACTGAATTTCAAAAGAGAGTGAAGGAGCTTCAGAAAGAAACCTCATCAACTCGTTCTCGCTCCTCATCCTCAGATCTGGGAGGAACAGCTATGCAAACCACTGTCTGATACACACAGCTGATCAACAAAGCCTGCCAAACAAAAGCAGCAACCAAAATTTCCAATACTACAGAAAATGAAACCAGTATTATATAAAAGGAAATTCCGATGTCATCCAAAATGTAATAATGTAAATATGTTTTTGATTTCTAATTTTGTATTACAACACGTTTGGCTGCTTAAAAATAATAATGACTGACCGTGTTGGCTATTTATTTACATGTAGCTTTGTCCTGAATGTATTTTAGATTTAAGTCATTTGGATCTGAAAAGATTTACAAAAACTAATGATTTAATTACAGGGCTCATTAAATCTTTGAAGACACTACACGCAATTACACAATTAATAAACGTGTGATTCCTACATAGCAAAGTTTGGGTTCCTATTTCACAGCTCACTAATCGGCATGTGTTTTTTTGTGTGTTTGGCATAATGATGTGATACTAAAATACAACAGTGAGAATCAGTTTGACTGCATCATATAAAACTGCATCATGGTTAATTGATTCAACTTGGCAAAAGTGGCAAAATTGAGCTGAAAATCAACTTAATCTGCTCCGGTTTTGCCCTGTGGACATAAATTTTGGTTTACCACTAAAGTTAATAGTTACAGTAATGCCTTGTTTTGTACATGCCTTTATTGGCCTTTAGCATATTCTTATTCTAGGATTTAGTGTGTGTAACTTTCGTTAAGTTTGTTTGCCTTTGTCATTTTAACATGTACTGCACCCTTCTTCAGTGCTTTCTGAAAATAAAGTTTTATAATTACAAATTGTAGGTTTCTGTGTTTTTCAGTGTTAAATCTTGGGTAATATACATGTCAGTGAAATGCTTACTGATCAAGTGTTTTGGATATGAAGAACCTGTTTTAGGGACTGTTGACAATAAATCAAGGAGAATCAACATGTACGTGCACAAAAAGGAAAATAGCTGTAGTATTAAACTGTATCCCTACAATGTGTGCTAACAGGGTGTGTGTGTAAATCTTAAAATGCAAATCACTATGCTGCTGCAACTGACAGTAATGTCTACACCATACAGAGGTACCTCACTAACTAATCTCACTTTGACGGATTTCTGGTCGGATTCTTTAAAATTCCCACTTGAATCACCAGTGATCCCACAAGACCAGTGATCCAGTAACCGTCCGCTAGCCGTGGCATATCTCACCTGTAGTACTGCTAAATTCTGTTTTTCAAAGACATGAGAGTGATAAAAGATGTGCATCTGGGTATTGCTGAAAAGCTAGAACTTTCATTTACTTGCAAATATGGTTTTGCATGAGAATGAATGATTTTCCCCAGTAGTATGCTACAGTATGTGCACAAATAAAAAAATGCATTTACAGGTTTATTTAACTAATTTACGTTGTTTATTTTACTGTTGATCATACAGTAAGTTCATGTCTAGCGGGTTTGTGGACTTTTTATGGGCTCTTCAACGGGTGCAAGTCACACGGTAACACCCTGGACATGCTGTAAATATTGACACTAAATTGTCTGTAGATGTAGTGAATGTGTCTTCACCATGAGATAAATTGCTCGTCCAGGGTAAAGTCATTTTTTGATGGCCCATGTTTCTGACCAGGGTATAAAGAGTTTGAATGAATAATGAATCTGACCTCATACGACCCTGAAGAGAAAATGGGCAGTGATGGCTTAGTGGTTAAGGTACTGGGCTGGTAGTCCGAAAGTCGCTGGATCAAGCCTAATCAACGCCTTAACCCTCAATTGCTTAAATTGTGTTCAGTCATAAATGTAAGTCGCTTTGGGTAAATCTAGATGTCAATAATAATATGAATGAATGAATGCGTTATTGGTAACATAGCTGCCACACAGTTAGTGCTAATGCTCTTTTTCTCAACCCTTTAAACTTTATGCACTCAGTTGGCAGAACCTCCATCGGCCCCAGCAGCTTCCCGCTCGCACGTGAACAAACACTGATGAACTGAATGCTCTACGAACTCAGTAGAGCTTTAGTGCGTTTTGACAGTTTCTCCCGCGCAGTGTTTAAGATGTGGGGCGTGTCCTGTTTTCCTTATGTCCAATAGCATTTCTGTCTTCTGAATATTTGCG
>JAYDZG010000014.1:7164572-7177717 GCA_034509265.1 Microcambeva bendego
TACATACATACATCAGCACAAGGAGGCTTTTGTTTCCCTTTTGTTTCTTAAATAAAATAGTGTCCTGAGACTTTTGACCCACCTTGTATTGTCAATTCGATCAGCCAAATCAAGACCTTTTTTAGCTATTGCTAATTCAGTTTAAATCTAATGTATAAATCTAATTAGGTAAACAACACAAATGCAGACTTTTGAAATGTTAATTAAACTGTACTGGATAAAATACTGAACAGGGTTCAGTTACTGTGCCCACCTTGATTTTTCACATAGCCATGTTATTTTTGCTGATTTGTATTTTGCCATTATCCTATTCTCGCTTTCATTTTTTGTTTGTCTCTTTCTCAGACGCAGTGTAGGTACTGTTCTCTCATGAGCTCAGAGTAGCATGTGCTGCGGCAGAGTCAGCACTGCTACTGCAGCAGCAACTAATGAGTCTCTGCCAATGCGCAAGATCAATTGAATTTAATCTTGCAAAGCCTCGCTTTACCCACCACAAAAGCAATACTTGTACCACATACTGTATATTAATAGCATAATCTAGACCCTCTTTTATGGTTTTAATGCTGCTTTTTATAAATACTGAAGGGAACATTGGGTTGATCAGCAAAACAAAGCACAGAGGGGGAGATTATGCTTGTGATACTACACAACAGTGAAGAATTTAGCACCAAGTATACGCAATAAGTTTTTAAAACTATTTTGATGAAGCCTGTACACAGGAAACTAGGTGCAACTGGCGTGGATACACTCTGCACTAATGAACAAACAAATTAGATCATGATAAAATACTACAGTCAGTAACCAAAACTGAGGCTCAAATGTAACCTGAAACTTATGCAAAGACAATTAGCAGTTGAAGTATGTTTTACAGTGATAAACATGCTTGAACTCCTAGTGGTGCTATCACTGAGCTGAGAATCTACCTCCAAACATAATTGTTCTTGTCTTGGTTGGGGATGACAGAGGCCCTAAAGGAAAGGATTGCTCTAACGCATCCAGTGATTCTGAGAAAAACAGAAATACCGCAACCCTGACCAGGAGAGTGGTAGTAAAAATGAGAAAATGAAAATGTGTACATAGCAAAATAGAGATTCTGAAATAAAACAAAATGATGGGAAATAGACATCAATACAATAAGAACAAAAGTTGAGAGATCTTATATAGACTAAATAATGCACCAAATACTCAGTGACACAGTTGTTTGGTGTGCAGCCAAGACAGTCGAGAACCTTTACTATTTTTGTTTTAGCAGACAGGCCCTAAAATTACAGTTCAAATTACATTTTCTTTTTTCGTCCTGGAGAACAAAGCATCCAGTTGTGTCCAGCATCCAGTTGCAATTGGAAAGATTCAATCCTGCTAAAAAATGTATTTGCGTATAACATCATATTTTGCCAAGAGAGCCAAGTTACAATTATCCAACCCCTATATATTATTGCTGTTGTCCAAGGTTTCTGGTGGTTTTATAGACTAAAGTAAAGTTAAAACTCCTAGAAAGCTGTGATGCATACACAAACCCCACACATGAAGGTATTCAAGGTCAGTTGAAAAAAATGGAAAGACAAGGGAGATTCCTCAAAAGCTGAGAGTATATTACTTAATTATACCTAACAGGTATTGGCTATAAAAATAATTCCAACAATTTAAGTTCCAAGAGACATCATTGGAGAATTTCTAAGGAGGTTTAAATATACAGCAACATAATGTTTCTGCACATGGAAAAAAGCCCAAACTCTTCTTTTACCAACTTAAAAAATAAATACAATGCATTCGGAAAGTATTCACAGAACTTTACATTACATTAATTCCCTCAACATTCTACACACAATACCCCATAATGACAAAATAAAAAAAGATTATTAAAAAAAAAGCTACAAATATTACATGTACATACGTTTTTACAGAGTTTGCTCAATACTTTCTCAAAGCATATTTGGCAGCAATTACAGCCTCAAGTTGTTTTGAGTATGATGCAACAAACATGGGACACCTGCTTTTGGCAGTTTTTCCCATTTGTCTTTTCAGAAGCTCTTAAGCTCTGAAGGATGTCTCCGTACATTGCTGCGTTCATCTTCCTTGACTAGTCTCCCAGTTCTCGCTGCCAAAACCCAACCCCACAGCATGATTCTGCCTCCACCACACTTCACTGTATAGATGGTATTTAGATGGTATGCTTGTTGTTTCCAAATCTATTCTATTTATAAATGATGGAGGCCACTGTACTCATTGGGACCTTCAATGCTGCAAAACTTTCTGTACCCTTACCCAGATCTGTGCCTCCATACAATTCTCTCTCGGAGGTCAACAGATAATTCCTTGGACTTCATGGCTTGGTGGCTCTTACATGTACTGTAAACTATGAGACCTTATATAGACAGGTGTGAGCCTTTACAAATCATGTCAAGTCAACTGGATTTACCGCATGTGGACTCCAATCAAGTTGTCAAAACAACTGAAGATTATCTGTGGAGCATTATCTGTCGGAGCAATGTTTTTTTTTACTTTGTCCTTATGGGGTAATGTACACTTATTTTTCTATTGTTTCTATTGTTCCTATTTTTAAATTATTTTTTTATTGTTAAATTAAGTTTTGTAGTTTTTTTTAATATATACTCTATTTTAATATAACTGTATATTTTGTTTAGCTAAGCAGTGATAAAAAGCATTTCAAAGTACCATGCATGACTATATGTGTATTTATTTGTCACTGTATGTGACAAATAAAACTTGAAACTTAAAACTTTTTAAAAAATATTTTAAAATAAAAATTTCTTCACAGACTTTTTAAAAAGGTGAAACATTTAACAACTGCACAGACTCTGCATCAGCATTAAGCCCTAAATTAAGGCCTTTCTGTACTTCTTTGTCTACATTGCTCTATCTTAGGTTTCTGTGCCAGGAGCTACTAAATATTGCTTGTCATGACAATTCCTCTGAGCAGAACACATCTCAACGTGCCTGTGACAGCCTAAGCCAATTGTCGCAGCATGCCACCTGTGTCAGATCCTTAACAATTCCCACGCCATCACTGCTGGGCACTTCTAATGTCTTTTATCCCCCCTTTCCATTCACACAGTGTAAAAGCAATGTAATCCAATAAAGGCTTTGTTGTGACATTTTGTTTCTTTGAAGGGCCTATGGTTGTGTGTAAACATGATTTGGATCTGTTCTGTATAAAATTTAAAATTAGTTGAAATTATTTACTGTTTAAAATAAAACCTTATAGCTAATTAAGGGCTGACCTTTTTGTGCTAATTGACGAGTGGTGGTTAGATGTATTATGAGAAATAGCACTACTGTAATATATTTCATATAGGTACTTCTTATAATAATACTATTATTATTATTATTATTATTATTATTATTATTATTATTATTATTATTATCATTATTTTTAAATTGACAAACCTAAAATGACAAACCACTTGGCTGGGGTTGTGTCAGTTCTATGAAAATAAAACCTAAATCTTGTCTACAAAATATAATTTCTATCTTCAAAAGACAGAAATGGGCATACTGAACTGAATGGAAGAGCCTGAACAGACACCCTGGGAATGCCAGCTTTTAAACTAGACATTTTGGCAAATGATTACATGTTAGAACTGTTCCAGTCATGATTTAGTACTGTTATTGTTAAGTAAATAGCGTAAACTCAGTATTGTTATGGTTAAGGAAATACTGTAAAGGTCTGACTGGAGTAACATGTCAACACTAGACCCAACTGGATTACAGAAAAAAAACACAACACTTTGTGAAGAGTTCCAAACTGCCACAAGTAACATTATTATTTGTACTACATTGGAGTAGTCCCACACAATTTAAGGATCTGTATGCACACTTCCAAGCCATAGCAGAAATTTTAATTATACTGCTACCGAAACAGTAGTGTATTTTTTCAGTATAACAATATACTTTATTATGTGGTAGTGAAAATGCAAAAGTTGGATTTGACAGATGCCAGAATGTTATGAGCAGCTTAGACAATTCAACTTTTTTCTTTCAGTACCCTTTCAGAGATTTGTGCCTCAATACAATCCTGTCTCAGAGGTCTACAGACAATTCCTTGAACTTCATGACTTGGTTTGTGCTTTGACTGTCAACAATGAGACACATGGGAGTCTTTCCAAATCATAATCACGATGATTTACCACAGGTGGACTCATTCAAGTTGTCAAATGATCAATGGAAACATGAGGCACCTGAGCTCAATTTTAAAGATCTTGGCAAACACTGTGAATACTTATGTAGATGTGAATTTTTTAATCTTTTTTTTTCACTTTGACATTATGAGGTATTTTGTATACAATTATGAGGGGGGGGGGTGAATGTTATCAATTTTGGAATAAAGCAGTAACATAGCAAAATGTGGAAAAATGAAGCGCTGTGAATACTTCCCGGATGATGGTAGCATGATGAAGAGATGATCAGTGTTATGTACTTCATCTGACAGTGGTCACAATATTATGCCTGGTTGCTTTGGTAATCAGAAATTGTGACTTCTATCTCAGAGTTTAGCACCAGACAACACAGTTACCTTAAGTGTTCAGAAAAGCCATCAATGTGGATTTACTGAAATAACCTATAGATTGTGTCATTGCTCATATATTTTGAAAATATTAATACTCACTAAAGAATCCAGCACTGGTGCTTAATGGATCCCAGAGTCTTCTAATTATTTTTTGTTCATATATCTGATAACTAATTGGAAATGTTAAACCAAATGATAAAGAACTATTCAGTTTAAATTGTTCAATAATTATTGATTGTAACGTGGTAGCTGCTGAATGAGTTTGGATGGGCGCCACATTAAGAGTTGTGTCCTGTATTTCCATTTTGAGCCTAGTAAGCATTAATTGGAAGTTTTTCTATGTAATCAGGATTTCTCTGTCTTACACTTGCCTTTGCTGACACACCTGCTTTTTTAAAACTGGGATAATGATCCACTTGTGTGATGCCTGCATACTACAGCTTTATATAAACTCACCCCAGTGTTACAGTGCTTTAGGGCTCACTACCGAACTACCCTGGGAAAGCAGATTTCCCCAGAGTGGATGTCTTTCTTCTGGAATGGGTCCCACCCATAAATTTATATTATGCGGGAGATGAGGATGTTAGTGTGGTTGAGGTTCTGCTCATGCTGTGCTGAACACAGCTGTTTCTGGGGCTTCTGAATAGGTCAGTTCTGCATCATACCTGTTTTATCCATGTCCTCCATTGCGGGATGCATCTGTTTTGTATAAATTATTAATAAATACTTTTTAGCCTTGAATATGTTCTCCTAAGTCATTTGCACTTAAATTAAGTTTAATGACCTGAAAAACAGACAAGTAAGAATTCAAATGATGTCATTGACATTCAAAATTGGCAAATTCTAAGTACAATAACTTTGAAAAGTTGTTCATTTTGTGGAATTAGGTTTATGAAGTTTAATGATATAAATTATAATTTAGATTATAGCCCCCCAACCCTTCCCCACCCCTCTCACCACTAACATGATTCGAGAGATGTTTCATGAACATCAAGCTTCTGTTAAGGACTTCACAATAACCTGTGCAAGCTGCAGAGCTGCATACAAAACATAAATCCCTCCTACGTTAATATTTTAACATCTCACTACAAACCATACAGGACTTACATAACAACATTTCAAGAGTGTTTAAAGCTGTTTTTGAGGGAAAATGTAATTTTGCACCTTATGATATTACAATGTTACTCGATTTGTTATTATTTAATGCTGTTAAAGCACCAGGTGTGGATCTGCATGGCATTAACAATGCCCATACTGTAACCTCAGGGTGGCCCCATGTGTTACAAAAAGCTTAGTTTATTTTTAACTGATTCAGTTTTTTTAATTATAGAGATTTTTAATTATCATGCTAGGAATAAATTATGTTATATTAGTAGAAAAGGAAACAGATTTATTCTGTGTACTGTTAGATAGCATATTCACTGTACTTGCCTTGGTTTTGCATAAAACTGGAAGGTGGAAGGTGGAAGGTATAATTTTGCCAGTGTGTTTGCTTCTGTTGTTTATGTCGAGAAGTGTTATGAACTGACAGCTAATCATCTCTCTCTCTCTCTCTCTCTCTCAAAGGTGGGCGTCTCCCAGGACTGCTGCTCGTTTTGCATGTGTAGCAGCAGCTGCAGCAACGGCAGCATTTGCACACACTCATACACACACATAAAAACGAGCTGCCCTTATCTCCAGTCTGGTCATATAAACAAATGAATTTAACGCGCCTGTCTCGTTTTCCTGAAGAGCTGAGCTTATAGCTGGCAAATGCCGAGACTAGAGAGAGAGACAGACATTTTCATCCTCAGAGAACAAATTCCATAATAATGCCCATACCAACCCTGTTGACAAGGTTCAAAAGGAGCATCATGAAGATAAATTTGGTCTGAATTTAGCAGGTAGCCTCTCAACGGTTGAGACTCTTATTAAAATCACATACAGATGACAGAGCCAACCTAGTTCACAAGGCTCTCAGAGGTACAAAATCAGCGCTGAATTGAGGAGGCAGGTTCTCAAGGGTCTCTTTAATGCAGAAAGCATGCCAGCTGAGATGATGACCAGCTGCTGTCACATTCAACAAGGCTTTACAAAGAGTAGAGAGAAGACAAGCTTACAAGATGGGTAAAAAACAACTGGATATGGAAAAGGAGCGGGGGTTTGGACATAGAGGGGGCACTGAGAGATGCTGCAGAGAGGGAGGGGGCCGAAAGAGAGAGAGACATGGGAGAGAACAGGGGAGGGAAGTAGAGTAGGAGGAGTGGGTAAAGCAAAGGAAAGAAAAAAAATGAGAAATGAGTGAAGAGCCAGAAGGGAGAACGGGAGAGAAGGAGAGAAAGATACAGAGCAAGAGAAAGAGAGAGGAAGAGGGCGACAAAGGTAGAGCAATGGAGAATACAGTCCATCTGGCAACCATGACAACCAAAGCAAGCGGACACCAAACACGGTGGCTATGAACATTGCAAATGGAAGAAAATGGAACGAAGAAAAATGCCAAGACTAGCTCAGAATAAACTACTCTTTGAAGAAGGATACTTTGCCTCTTTTAACCATTTGTGGTGGATCTTTTTCTTCCTTGTTTTTTTTACTCCATTTTTGGCTTCTTCCCTCTTTATTGGGGGTAAGGTGTGGGGGTGAATGGAGCACTCTCTATTACCAGTCATCACTACATGCTCCCCTTATTGTCAGGGAGAAATGAGAAGATCTTCACACAGATGGGTAAACCTTGACAGAGCATCAATTCAGCAATGGAGTCCATGAGGTGGGCTTGAAACCCCCCCCCCCCCCATGTTTCTATTTTGCAACAGATGATCTGAAGTACCTGGGAACCAACTGGAAATCTGGCTGAGAATGAAATCATGTAAAGCAAATGTCAGCAGGTGAGTTTACATTCTTGGCATCGTGCCACATTTACTACATGAGAAAAAAGAATATCTGCAATATATTCCAACAAGTGATTTTCATAAATCTGTGTTTTTGAAGAGACATCAACATATAACCTGCATCTCAATATGTGTTTCATTTAAAAATACAACCAGCTACGACTGCAGTCTATAATGGAAATTTCCAACAATGAGTTCACATTACCAAAAGCAAAGATGAACACATGTAGATGTGGGTGGATGTTATTCCATATTTAACTTAATTTCTGACTTCTTTGCCATTTCCCCACATCTAAATCCAACAATGGAGGCATATGCCTTGTGTTGTCTTGGGGCAGAAGACCCCTTTCATGCAGTCAATCTTTGAAAAGGACACAATCACAATTAATTATTGCACTCATCAGTGGCTGTCAACAGGTGATTAAAAGTGTACAATAAATCTAATGGCAGCACTCACTAAAGACTCTTCAGGCACCAGAAAACCTGGAGGGCCAAATTTATGGCCAGACATGAGACAGACGAGGCCCCTCTCTGCCTATTTGCAATGCATTTAATCAATTAATGTTGCCTGAAGAAGTCCCTATAGGCAGTACAGCATGAATTTTTTATTAAAAGAATTTTATGCTAGGTCAGTCCATCTCTGTGAATGTTGCTAAGTGAAATATCCCCTGATTCTAAATGTTTTTGAACATATTTTACCTCACAGATATATTTATTCAAAAATGAGTATATATTATGTCTGTCCAAACATAATTAGGACAACAGGTAATTTAGGGGATTTTCTTTTTGGGGAAAGGGGATTGTTATTTTGCACATATTTCCAACATTTCAAAAGCTGAGCATTACAGAAAATATATGAATAAGAAGGAGGGAAAAGTAAGAAGCGTGAGAGGCAGAAACAGATACCACTTGCCTAAAACTAGGATGTGTGTTTTGGGGCTTTGATTTTGAAGCTAAGACATCTGTTTTTGTTTGATTTCTAAGTTTTATGCTAAAATAAAAGAAATTGGATGTTATCACTGTTCATTGTTTTTGGACATGTAGGAAATTATTGGTCAGCTTCAACAGGAAAATTATCTAAAACATCTAAAAAAATCTAAGAAAATAAATTAATATAATATTTTTGCCCCATCAACAACTGTTGAGCAAAACTAATGCAGTTGACTGAAACAAGGAATGCACAGGTGTTATAGTGTATAGCTGAAGCTTTCTGTTTGTTGACATGTTGTAATCAGGTTTTATGGGTAAATCTTGTGATGCATACATTAGCATGATGCAAACAGTAGGGCAAACGGAAGTGATAGAAAATAGCTACTTTTCCCCCAAAAAAAGAAATATGTTGTAATGTGATTACAGATAGTGCGTACTTTATTTTTTAGTTTCAGTGGGCAGACAGGTTAATAGTGTATCTTGCTAAGAAAATGGAATAAATAATTTGATTTGTTTTATTCAATAAAATATTGTTAATTGCTAACATATTGTAAAATATTTTTGTAAAAAAAATTTGCAAGGTGCTTGTTTCCATTATTATTTTAAAATAAGACAAATAAACTAAACAACTTGCAATGGACTGGCGCCCTTTCCTGGGTTTTACCGTGTGCCTTGCGCCCATTGAAGAGCTGGGATAGGCTTCAGAACCCCTACCCGACCCTAATTACGATAAGTGGTTTAAGGAAATTAACTGAACTGAACTAAACAACATTATTGGAACATCTAAATATTAAGTGCATCATGTCAAATGCAAAAATGCCTGAACACGATTAATATATACCATATGTTACACCCTAAAAAAAATTGGGCTCCATGGACCCCAACAAAAGAAACCTACAGCTTAAAGAAAAGCAGAAAAAGAATGACACATGCAAAGAAAAACAGTAATTTTTCAATGTTCTATTAACAAATAAACCCAAACTAGAGATTTTTGGCAATGCATACAAGCAATATCTTTATAGACAACAAAATAAAGCATGTAAAAAAGCACACCTTACCGTAAGGTAAGGAAGCGATAATGTTGTGCTGCTTTGCTTCCTCTTGTACTGAAAACCAGTAACATGTAGCAACGAGATCAGAGGATTATCAGAGCATTATCAGAGCATTTAAAGCATGTTACATTGCCCTCAAAACACTAGATTTGTAAACAAAATGTGTAATACAACAGGGCTTTGACTCAAACATTCAAAAATCCATAAGCATTGTTAAGAAAGAATAAATAAATGGTCAGTCTTAAAATAACTGATCTCAATCCAGTGAAAAATCTTAACAGATAGCTACAATCTGCTATTGAGGGGAAAAAACCCTGCGAATACAAAAGAGAGAATTATAGTGGAATAATTTAAACTATTTGAAGTGCAAGAAAAGCTTGTGCAACCGAGTAGTGAAGGGTGCCATTAATCCTGTCCATGCAATTTACAAGTGCATTGTTGAAATGACAGCATGTATTTCAACAGGCCAACTTTTTGTTGACATCAACTGTACATTATTAAAATAAAAGATGTAAGGTTAAGATGTCTATGATATAAACACATTTAATTATTAAGCTTTTAAATCCCTGCTCCACCAAGCAGACACTTTTGGCCATTGGGCAACACTTATTTTGCCAGCCGGGTTAAAATGCAAATAAATATTAGGACTGTAAATATAATACTATAAAGACATTTCTGCTCTTTGCAAAATAAAATTATACCAACTTTATAAAACATTTTTTTTCTGTCAAGCCGGAATAGACTTTAAAGCTTTGATAGGTTAAACCTTTCAGATGTATATATATATAATTATGCTACTGGTGCTGGTAGATAACTTGCACCATATTTGTGACTGTAATATACAGATGCACTGTATGTCATTATTTGTAAAATAAATAAATAAAGAGACATCCTGAAAGCAAAATAATAAATACATTACAGATAATAAAGTACAGATAAATCCAGAAATATTTATAATCTGTAATCATATATAACCAGGCATGCTTTGATTCTTTTAAGTCAGACACCCTTTCATAACTGGTCAGATTTAAACCATTACACAATTCACTTTTGTATAATGAGTAATGGACAATTTTAAGCCTCAAAAATGTCCATGAACACATAATGCTTGTTTTTTTCTGATAGCTTTAATACACAGTAGCTGTTTTATTATTAAACCATCCCAGGGGTGAGATATTATCATAACAGAGTAAAAACCCAAACACACAGTTAACACTACAAGTGATTTTGATAATTGGATCATTATCATTAAAAGTGTTTGCTGTGTTGGCTGATAGCGCACATTAAAAATAGCCTTCTTGCAGCAGTATCTGACACTTTTACTGAGTGTGCTAGCTACTGAGGCCAGAAATGTCCACAGGATGGCAGGTCGTGTGGGATGACAAATGCTTGGGGGACTGAAAAATGCAGTGATGTATACTTCAGACAGACACAAACCATAATACAGATGCTGGATGAACTCAACTGCAAAGTTACAGCAAGACAGTGTGATCATGAATTGATGCTTTCTGGTGTACACACTTGACACATTTGAATTTCATTGCTAAGAAATGTGTGTTGTCATGTCCCGTATTCTGAGCTGCAGGGCTAGCTAGCATATGAAGTTGTTTTCTTTAAATTTGTTGAAGCATTATTATGATTAAATATTTGAATTGAGTCTGTAAAACAATATGAATTAAGCTTCCGCAATATTATTTAGAATTTTTAATCTCCGCTTTGTAATGCAGTGGTAATTTTGACTGGCTGCAGGATGCTGCTGCTCATGCAAACGCATAAGCCCTGACTAATGTTAAGCACTCACGGTGAGTCATTTTGTAAAGAAGATGTATGTAAACAGTACTTCACGGTTATGGTTGTTTGTTAGGTCATGACAGACATGAAAAGGGAGAAGGAAAAAAGAACATGCCATCCAAAGATAGCTGTGTGATTCCCCTGGGTTGTAGTAAACAGCTGTCACTGTCTAATCCCAGTCTCAGACTGATTATTTAAACCATGTGTTTAAAAACTCCTGCCAGTGGGGTTGCTCATGGATGCTGTGATTTTTTTGGTCTCAAAAATTAAACACGGTATACAATAAATAATAAATAAATAATCCTGGAAAAAAATAATAAATCTTAAATCACAAATAACACAAAGGAATATCAGAGAACATCATATTGTATTTTATTATACATTTTATTAGCAGATGCTGTTATCCAAAGTGACTTACACTTGTGCGGGGATACAGTTTAAGCAATTAAGGGTTAAGGGCCTTTCTCAAGAAGCAAACTGGAAGTAACGTGTTTCAAACGCAACATTTAATCAACCTTCAATCAAATGCTAGCTGACAAATAAGAGAGTGTGTATGGACAAGTTAACAACCTGAGCCAATGTTCTCTTAGACAAAGTTTTACAGAACTGTAAAAATAAATCATGGATGTTTACAGATGATTGATTGATTAAGTAATTGATATTTCAAAATGAAAAGTGCAGTTACAGCATCAATTCACAAACATCACAAGCATCATGTACAAAACACAATGTAAAAATAACATAAAAATAAAAAGATTGCTTCCATGTTTATGGCTCTGTATGAAGTTTACCATTAACATGGCATCATGAAATATGAACACTGCCAAATAATTTGCAGGTGTAGGTGCAGAAAGTTTCAGAAAGTTGTGTCTCCGTCAGAGTTAATGGGTCTTTCAGATACAGATATGGACAGAGAGTGGTAGAGACTGGCCAGCAATGAGTCCAGATATGAGTCCCATCGAATAGCTGAGGAGAGAGATCAGAAAACAGCAGTTAGGACAAGGCACTTTTTAAATCTAAAAGACCTTAAGCAGTTGGTAAAAAAAAACCCAGAAAGGCTCAAAATTCTTGTAGAGAGGAATAATAAAGTCATTCATTTATTCATGATTACAGGAAAAGACTTCAGTTATGGTTTCCAAATGATGTGCTGTCAAGTTGATGGAGCCAAATATTTTGTCCAATTAATTCCTGAAGGTCTGTGTTTTTGCACTTTCAATGAATAAAAAAATAAACAATAAATAAACATGAGGACTCAATTGAACCATTTGTAATTGGAGCAATTTTCTAGAAGATATTATGGATATAATTATCAATTTTATATTTCACATTATATCCACATTTATTATTATGAACTCACTGGTTTGAAACTCTGCATTCCCACCGGTCAGCTGGATGCCACCCTACCCACTAGGGTGCACCAACCAGTGCATTGTAGTAATGGTCCTAATCCAGGTTTGCATCAGGAGGAGAATCTGGCATTAAAACTATGCCAAATCATTAATGGGGACCACGATCCACTGTGGCGACCTCTAACAGGTTGCAACCAAAATAATTCATATGATTAAAGATAACCTTCTCTGTGCCATCTCTGCAGGAATTAATTAATCAGTTGTTGATGAAAGTGTCTAGACAGAAGCCACTGTTAAATAAAATTTACATGACAGTCAGCGTGGAGCATGTGGCGAACTCTGACAATATGAAGAAACAGATAATGAGGTCAGCTGAGACAAGAATACAACTTTTGGCTAAAACATCAAGCTCTGTATCTCATGAAAATCAGGCACTGCACATCACCTGGGTAATAATATCACTATGGTGGTGGTGGCAGCAACATGCTTCTCAGCAGTAGATGGAGACAGATAAATGCTACCAGAATTAATTTAATTGAATTTAAGAAAATCTTAAACTAGTGATAGTTCAGCTTTCAGCACATCAATGCCCCATACCATTCATCTAATCAACTCGCATACTCAAAATCTA
>JAYDZG010000014.1:7186216-7203667 GCA_034509265.1 Microcambeva bendego
AATCTGATTGATAGTGTGAAATAAAAAGAATGAGGAATCAGATAAACCTAAATTCAGGTGTGCAAAGCTTTTAGAGGGAGTACAGCTCTAAATAAAGCTTATTGTGAATACTTCAGTGCAGATGATTTTAGTTTTTGATCAGTATTTAGAAAATGCTTTTCGTTCATCATAGGGTAGTGAGCAAAAATAGCAGCTATATCCAAGTACATCATTAAAAAATACCCAAGACAACCAGGTGTGCAATATTTTAAATACAATCATGGAAAAAATAGAGACCACTTCAAAATGATCTTTTCCAATTTTACAATTTATGGATATGTTGTTTTATTCTATTCTAATTAATTAGATTTCATGGAATAAAACAACATTTGTCATTTTGGTCAAACGTATAACATATATCAGTCCAGTTCATTTTCGTTAATGCCTTATCCTAAATAAGGAAAAATGACATTTGTAATTAAACAATATTTCATGATATTATTTAGGAACATTTGGACCCAAATGTTTTGCATGACCAATCTTATCTTTAGCAGACCATAGTGTTACATTTACCAGTGGTAAAACAAGATGAATGGGGTGAATTGTTAAGTATATGGATGATGCAATTTCACAGATACACTCTCTCTACATCTCTCTCTCTCTCTCTCTCTCTCTCTCTCCATCTCTCTGTTTCTCTCTCTCTCTGGTTCTTTCCTCTATTCCACTATTAATCAAAAAGCAAACATGATGCACGCAGCTCTTTCTCTCTTTTCACAAAGTTATGTTTGAACCTGCACTTATTGCCGCAGGCAGAGGCCTGTACATCCCACTGAGGGCTTTGGTGTTTGTTTCTATGAAATGAGTAATTCCTATCGCTGAAACACATCTGCATCGCTCTACCCACACATATTTCAGGCATATGCAAACTGCTTTTAGTATTACTGGTCTGCACAAAATGTCCTTAACACCACAAGTGTAGCAAATGAATAGAATCAACCTGTTCCAGTTATTTTATACTGTTCTGCCCACACAATCCAAGACCAGGACTTATGACTATGCATTTTATGGAGATTTCTGGTTTGTCTTTTGTTTATCATCTACATAGGTTTTTTAAAAGAATATTTTACACTCATGTGTTCTGTTAAAGCTGTGTTCATCGATGAAAAGGAAAGTGACTGTACACTGTAAAATTTTGCACTGGTTATGGCAGAATATCAAAACATTTTTTTTGCAATTCAATGAAAGGTAATCAAAACAATTTATTTCCATAATTGTTGAAGTCTTTTAGTATCTTATGACATTTAGCCTCAAAATTGCAAAAAACACATGAGTTAAAAGAAGTAAAAAAACATCATATAAATCAGAACAGCTAAAAAATCTCTATTTCATAAACATCTGCCAACCACTAGCCACTGCAATTTCAGTAGCACTTTAAATTACAGCCTGCAAATAACAGGGTAAGTATGGGGTAAGTATAGAGTGAGTACCTCTTAAGTAAGGTGTAAGAAAAAAATAAGTACAGAGTAAGTAAAGGGTAAGATAGTAAAATTATATGATTGTAACTGGGTATTTTTGAAATATATATTGTGAAATATATATATTTTGTAGTATGTAATATAAAAATGTAATGTTTTAAATATATTAAATGCTACATACATTATACTAAGTAAATATAAATATTGAGTATAATAGTATATGCCTAATTATTATAATATTATTAAAATTCCTTACAATGCACATACAAGGAAGGGCATATGGCCATATACTTTATTACAGGTGCTCGTGCACATCTGTATGGTATGGAATATGCAACAGTGTTGTCTTCACTTTTTCCTGCTTCTTCAGCTCATCAGAATTACTCCAAAATACCCTGTAATAATCACATAAATGTATTTACCGCATTGCGTGTATCTGTTATGATTCCGAAACAAAATCAAAAAGGTCAAAAAGGACAATTTGCAGAATTGGTCTAAATTTTATTTAAAAACATAATAAAATAAAGACAGCGGTTATAAAAGAATTAAATAAATAAAAGGAGAATCTAAAAATCAGCCCTCATGGCAGCTGAACCACCGCAGGTAGCGAGGATGTCCCGGGGCTCAAACCACGGCCTCCCCAGGTTTAAACAGGCACATCCCGATGGTGCCACACCAACCCGGAAGTCCATGGCATCGGCAAATGGATAAAGCGCTAGTGTTGATAGCTTTGCCGACAGCCCTGGGTGAGGGGCTCGCTCCTGTAACAGAAACAAAACCCAGCTCTGTGGCGGAGGAAAACGTAAATCTGAAGCTCGACCAACAGAAACCACCAGTGGACGACTGGTTTCCTCCGGGTCCTAGCACTGGATGCACTGGGCGCATGGCTCAGCCTTTTTTGAAGTCCTGGGACGGCAGCTGCCGAGCCGGCTCTGTCCCTAACATCCAGTGGTGCTGCGGACCTCCGGGCTTTCAGCGGTACACCCCCGAACCCCGTTGGGCCTGGGGGATACCAGTCTATCCCTAACGTACCAGCAACCAGGGCACCTGAACACGGGTGAGGTATGACTGATCGGCATTGCATGTTAAGTGGACTGAATGCTGCACCCGGTTTTATTGGGAACTCCAGGTTCAAGCACTATGAACTGCGGTTTAAACGACGTGTTTGATACCGTAACAGTATCTGCATAGTGTTTTTAAGATACCCAGTAATAATCATCAAATGATACTATCTTACCCTTTACTTACTCTTTTCTTAGTATTGTTGGTTGGCTGGGTCACTAAGTCACTAAGATGCAAAAACTAGTGTATTGGAGGGCCGGTCCCAAGCCCAAATGAATAGGAGGGTTGTGCCAGGAAGAGCATCTGGCATAAAAAGGAAAAAAAAGGCAAATCAATAATGTGCACCATAATCCACTGTGGGTATCATAATGGGAGCAGCTGAAAGGATTCACATTTTACTGCATGTTTGAATCCATGTATGTGTGAAGGCTCCTGTGTTTACATATACACAGTTTTATGTAAATATCATTTTATAATGTTTCAGGCATCAAGTTTGACTTCAAAAGGTTGCCTTATAAATGAATTTAAGAGAGAGAGAGTGTCTGTGAGTGTGTGTGTGTGTGTGTGTGTGTGTGTGTGTGTGTGTGAGTGAGTGTGTGTGTGTGTGTGTGTGTGTGTGTGTGTGCATGTGTGTGTGTGCATATGTGTTTGTGTGCACCTCCTTTCTCTGCCGGTTTTCTGTGTGTGGTGTGTGTATAGGGTTGGCAGATTACAGTTCTTCACCTACATGCATTGCAAACCATCCAAAAATACACAGGATAAGAAGATTATGTTGCATTTTGAGAATAAACCAATAAACCACAATGACCTACAAATGAATATCTTAAAATTTACAGATCAGCAATTACAAATTATAAAGGAAAAACCACTCAGTCTCTTTGTGGAATCTGTGTAGGTTGCATTCACTGTGGGCTTTCTTGACTTGTATTTTAGGTGTGTATGTATAACTGTCTTTCTCTGCTTAAGCATGTCTGTGTTCTTCCCCTATGTTTCTTTCTTTGTCTTCCCTGGATCATCTATGAATACAGGCTTTTATATCATACAGACAGGTAGTGAATAGTGAGTGCCTCTGACGAGTAAGTGTCCAACCTCACAGGGTTAAAAGACTACTATTGAACTTGATATGCTCTCACTTGTTTTCATTCCTTGTTTCAATTGTACTGCAAAATATTATTTAAGGTTATAATGAATAATTAATAGGGCAGTGGAGAGCGCTGTCACGTTTCATTTCCTCAGGTGAATTGGAGATGCTGAAATTGTGTGTTTGTTGGTGTGTCTGTCCATCAGTCCTCCCTGTGCTTTATGATATTTTTATATATTATATATTTAGATATATATTTTTTGGTTTTGTGTTGTTTTGTTTTTTGTGTGTGCATTGGCTGTTAACTTTCTTTGAAACAACCAGTCATGCATCTGTTCTCCTCATGAAGTTCGTTTTACAATTACATTTCTTTGTGAGTTATTCTCAGTGCTTGCACGCATTGATCAAGATTTGAGCATTGATTGCAGTCAGTTCAAGAATTTTGTAGAAGAGAGTAATTACTGCCAGAGGTAGATTTAGTTATGTGCTCTGATGAAGGGATTACTCATTATTATCTGATTTTTAAACTCGCTTCCGCTTGTTTTACTATGGCTCCCACCCATGTGCAGCAAGATACTGTGACGGTGCCGTCCCCCGCGGGAGTACAGACCTCTAATTTGGCGTAGTTTTGATTGAAAGCTATTTCACATACTATTGTAAGCATGATATACAGTGTAATCAGCTGGTCTTTAATCTATAGCCATTTTGGCATAACAGAATTATGTAAAATAAAGTTATATTTTTTAAATATTCTGTTTATTGTTGATGTAACGGGCACACGCTATGGGTTTGTGAACTGCTGCGTGTCCAAGTGTGCGGAGCAAGCATGGATGTACACGCACTAGGCATGCACCTGTGTTGACAATTGACTGCCAAGATTAGAAAAAACGTCTGCCTTTCAGACTGTTCACTGTTGTCTAGGTTTTTTGGTCAGTAGCGCACTTGTGTTTTCCATTGCCAAGATAACAATGTGCCAGTAATTTACCTAAACACACTTCATTTTGAGACTACCATTCCCATTGGCATAAATTTATTCACCCATCAGTGTAAGCACTGTTGCTACTTTAATGACACAGATGTGAGGCATGAAAATAGACGGTTCATGGGGTGTAAGATATGGGGTGTAAGGGTGCATTGTGATACAGTGTCTACAACCCACAGAAGTTGCTCAGGTAGTGCAGCTCATCCAGGATGGCACATCAATGTGAGCTGTGGCAAGACGTTTAGCTGTGTCTTATATCTATGTTTCTGTTCAAACGGTCAGAAACAGACTCCATGAGGATGGTATGAGGGCCTGATGTCCACAAGTGAGACTTGTGCTTACAGCCCAACACTGTACAGGGTGATTGGCATTTGCCAGAGAACACCAAGATTAGCAGATTCGCCATTGGCGCTCTGTGCTCATGGTTGAGAGCAGGTTCACACTGAGCACAGACATGAAAGAGCCTGGAGACGCAGTGGAGAACATTCTGCTGCCTGCAACATTTTCCAGCATGACCGGTTTTGCAGTGGGCTAGTAATGGTGGGGGGATGCATTTCTTTGGAGGGCTGCACAGCCTTCCATGTGCTAGCCAGAGATACCCTGACTGACATTAGGTACAGGGATAAGATCCTCAGACCAACTGTAAGATCATATGCTGGTGCAGTGGTAATGCATGACAAGCAGTTCAGCAGTTCCTGCATGATGAAGGCATTGATGCGATGGATTGGCCGGCCTGAATCCAATCGAGTACTTCTGGGACAACATGTCTCGTTCCATCCAACAATGCCATGTTGTACCACAGACTGTACAGGAGTTAACTGATGCTTTAATCCAGGTCTGGGAGAAGATCCCTCAGGATAATATTCAGGCCCAGGTGTTGTAGGGAGGTCATTCAGGCATGTGGAGGCCAAACACACTACTGAGCTTCATTTTAACTTGTCTTGAGGAATTACCACTGAAGTTAGATCAGCCGGTTATTTTCCATTTTGATTTTGAGTATGATTCCAAATCCAGACCTCCATGGGATAATAATTTTAATTGACATTTTTATTTTATTTTGTTCTCAACACATTCCAGTATGTAATAAATAAAAAAAATCAACTTGAATATTTCATTATATTTCATGAATATTTCCTAATTTAGATTAGGGGAACACCCAGGATGGTCCAAAAGAGTGACGTTGTTCTCCTTTGTCAGACTTTGTAAAGTGTAGCATTGTCCTGTTGAAAAATTCCACAAAGACGAGGGCCCTCAGTCATGAAGGATGCCCGCTGCAACATCTCTGCATAACCAGCTGCTATTTGATGCCCCGGCACAACCTGAAGCTCCATTGTTCCATTGAATGAAAAAGTACCCCAAATCATGATGGTGCCTTCTCCCCCAAACCTGCGTAGAAAACATCTCAGGTGGGATCTTCTTGTCGTGGCAGTAACGTTGGGAACCATCAGGACTGTCATAATTTTTTTTCTCGTCAGAGCATAAAACTTTCTTCCACCTTTCATTTTGTGGCATTGAAAGAGACATGGCTTTTAAAGACATTTTTTTGTTTCTGAAGCCCTTCCCTCGCAAATGCCATCTGATGGTTATTGAGCTCAGTCAGCACCAGTAATGGTCTTAATTTGGGTCAAAGGTCACCTCATGTCTTGATGGCAAGCCAGTTGGATCATTGGCTCAGTGCCATTAAATTTTTTTTGGTCTACCACTCGACTTTTTTGTTCCATGACCCTCAGAATCTTAATAAATGCAAAATGACTTACTGTGTCCAACCTCAGCAGCAGTGGAACATTGTGAGAGGCCTTGCTTATGCAGCTCGCAATCATAACACTTTCATAGTCAGTGAGATATTTTGCTTTTGCCATCAGGTGTGCAGACACCCCGTAATCCTGTGCAGGTCATATTCCAGCCATGAGCTTTGTGCAGTCTATATTTAGCAGACACTTTTAACAAACGTGACTAAATATAATGCCAGCAATGAAGGTTAAGGGCCTTGCTCAAAGTCTTAGCAATGGCTTTTTGGCAGTAGAGTGACCTGAACCAGAAACCTTTGAATCAACGTTCCAGTAGTAGACTACTAAAATATGTACAGTGGGGCAAAAAAGTATTTAATCAGCCACTGATTGTGCAAGTTCTCCTCCTTAGAAAGATCAGGGAGGTTTATAAATTTCAGTATAGGTACACTTCAACTATGAGAGACAAAATGAGGAGAAAATGCAGGAAATCACATTGTAGGATTTTTAAAATAATTTATTGTAAATTATGGTGGAAAATAAGTATTTGGTCAATAACAAAAGTTCAACTTAATACTTTGTAACATAACTTTTGTTTCAGATGACAGTGGTCAGACGTTTCCTGTAAGTCTTCACCAGGTTTGCACACACTGTAGCTGGTATATTCCTCCATGCAAATATCCTCTAGAGCACTGATGTTTTGGGGCTGTCGCTGGGCAACAGGGACTTTCAGCTCCCTCCACAAATCTTCTATGGGGTTGAGGTCTGGAGACTGGCTAGGCCCCTCCAGGACCTTGAAATGCTTTTTACGGAACCACTCCTTTGTTGCCCAAGCTGTGTGTTTTGGATCATTTTCATGCTGGAAGACCCAGCCACGTTCAATCTTCAATGCTCTCACTGACGAAAGGAGGTTTTGGCTTAAAATCTCACAATACATGGCCCTGTTCATTCTTCCCTTAACACGGATCAGTAGTCCTGCCTTCTTTGCAGAAAAACAGCCTCAAAGAATGATGTTTCCACCCCTATGCTTCACAGTAGGTATGGTGTTCTTGGGATGCAACTCAGCATTCTTCTTCCTCCAAACACGAGTTGAGTTTTTACCAACATCATCTGAACACATGCTATTCTCTCAACCCTCTTCTGGATTATCCATATGCTCTCTGGGAAACTTCAGATGGGCCTGGACATGAACTGGCTTAAGCAGGGGGACACATTTGGCACTTAAGGAATTGAGTCCCTCTCGGCATAGTGTGTTACTGATGGTAGCCTTTGTTACTTTGGTTACAGCTCTCTGCAGGTCCTTCATCAGTTCCCTCCATGTTGTCCTGGGATTTTTGCTCACCATTCTCATGATGATTTTGACCCCACAGGATGAGATCTTGCATAAGTTTAAAGTCCTACTGTTTTTTTGTAATTTTTTGAATAATTTGGCAAATGGCGCCCTGAATTTAAATTGTGAGATTCCCCTACTGCTTGGATCTAATTTGAAGCCCCACATCTGCTAGGCTTCCACTGTTGGGCCCATGTGCAAGGCCCTTAACTCTTATTGGATGGCATGCTCACATTTGAAAGCCACTTTGGATTAAAACATCTATTAAATATCTTAAATGTAATACAAGAGGTTAAACAATACTTAACCACATAACAACAGTAAGTTACTGAAAGCATGAATTGGCCCTGGTCTCCATCAGGTCATCCTCATAAAAAAAACTAAATACAATAACAAAGAAACATTAAGAATAACTGGCAAGGAAGTAAGCAGGGACCCATAGCCTTGGGTGACCAAGAACAGGGGTGTTATATTCAGGCCTGTCTACTAGAGCTGGCCCACCGGTAAACACAATAGATCAGAGTGTAGCAAACTGAAGTTGAATTAATTCTTTTTGCACTTTTTCTTCCTAAACTGTAGACTTTAAGTTTTTCAAAAAATATCAAGGTTGGCCCTTTAATGTTGGCCCATGTTTTGGCCCAAGTTTGACACCCCTTGCCTAAAAGATAATTAGGATGAATTAGATCTTGTTTAAATAAACAGACACTAGATTTAACACATTGAAAGCATGATAAAATAAGTTAAGATTTTCATTATTTAGTTAAGTTAGTGGTAAAATATAAAGTTTAACAGTGAGTTTCCTGCATTGTCACTGCAGATCTTGATCACATCCAGCAGTCTCGAACATCATTAACATGGCATCCTCAAATCCGTAGGCTTTAGCCAGACCCACTTTGCACTGAGAGGTTAAAACAATCAAAAGGTGTAGTTACAATCTAACTAAAATTATTAACTCTAAGTCACTCCTGTGCAGAATATAGTATAAAAAGCCTCCGACACCCCTAATTAATAAAAAAAAGGACCAGAAGGTACCAGAGTTATGTGGGTTTCCTTGGGAAATTAGTATCTACCTCCCCCAGCGCCAAAAACTTGAATAATCATATGGCATAGCAGAACAAAAGCAACTCAGATGAGCACCAAAATCAGACCTCAGAAGCTTTAGACTACCCTGACCGCCAGGAGCAAAGCCAAACAAATGCAAAGCTTAAATAAATAAGTATGTTTTAATCCAGACTGGCCTGGTCTGTGTCTAAATCCCTATTCCAAAGTTTTCCATTTTTGTTTTTCCTCGGGCCTTAGTTCTGTTTGATTGCGTCGGCTCTTAAGTGTCACCATATATCATCGATTTGGCAGTTTTTATGCCAAATGTCTAATAATGCTTTTTCCAGTGCTGTGACATTTTAAATTGGTGGAACTTTATGTAGCCAGGCAACTAGGGTTGTAGAGTCTAAAAAGACTCTAAAAAGACTAAAAAGACTAGTAAAGACTTGAGGCAGTAATTGCTTTGGAAGGTGCTTCAACAAAGTATTGAACAAACAAATAATTTTTGTTTTTTATTTTTAGTATTTCTTTCCAAACAATCTTTTTTCATTTTGTCATTATGGGGTATAATGTGCAGAATATTTGGGGAAAATGAATGTAGTCTTGTTTTGGAATAATGCTGTAACATAACAGAATATGGAAAACGTGAAGCACTGTGAATACTTTCTGGATTCACTGTAAATTTGAAGTAGCACTAATTTAACATGAGTTTTAGCACAGTTTTGTGTTGTTGGTACATGGATACATGTTTAATGTTTTACACTTCATACTGGAAGAAAGCACTGCCTTATTTTAGCTATGAAACCTTAATACATTTGAGCTTGATTGGCTTAAATAATACAAATCTTAGTCTTGTACTAAAATGCGCTAAAGGTATAACTTATTTATGAATATAACCTCAGGAAACACAAAAAGAATATTCCCTTCAGTAAACCTCCTTGTCTAAGTGTTCAATTAAAAAGCAGGGATGCATAAATACAGAAAAGCTTAAAAGAAGAACTGGGCGCTTGAGAAAGAATTTCCTTTCATTGGGTTATAATGCAAAACCCTAGACAGCATCTACAAATGTACTGCCATGCAGTTCTTTTTTCTTCTCTCAGGTTTTTCGAGGATTTTAGATGGGGGAAGGATGGTATATTTACCAAGATTAAACAAAGAGCTCTGTTAAACATTTATCCAGCCGATTAAGTCAGGCTTTACTGAGGATTGAGACACTGACTTTCACATTTTAATATTTAAAGGGGGAAATGTATGCAGATGTAAAACTGATATACAGCACTACATGCATTCCCTATGCATACTGGGATTTAATTTTCAGGTAAACTGCCTGATTGTAAATTAGTAATTACACACTATTTAGTTCCTCAAAGTGGGGAATAAGGGGTCTTGCCCAGGCCCCATGTTTTGTGTAACTGTTGTACCAGCTTTACCACCTCTACTTAACTCTTTATTTCCTACATTTATGTATTTTCTTTATTTTTATCTCCATTATTATACATTAATTTAATACACTTTATTGCCAATATATGTGGACACCTGGCCATGAGCTTGCTACACTTCCATCAACAGAATTCAGAAGCCTTTTTTGGAAGTGTATTTATTCCATTATACTCTGTTAAGTCACATTATAATGACAACTCCATAAGTTTGATGACTGCAGTGTGAAGTTCATAAAAGAAGTCACATCTTGTAAGCAGGTTCAGTGGGTATATATGTTGTGGAATGATTTGGGTATGAGTCCTTCCTTGCAGATCAAATAGACCCATACATACTGATTGACATCTGTGGAGTAAATAAGATCTTCCAGCAGACAATGCAACATGTCACTTGACTAAGAATACCTGACAACGCTGGAGGAGCATGGCCAAGACTTCCATGCCCCCCCTTATTCCCCAGACTTTATTCCAATTGAGCATCTGTGTCCCCACATTGATCGTAGTATTGGCACTCTGTATTCTCCCCCATGTCGCTCTCAGCAGCTGTGGAACTTACTGCATTCAGCATGGCTCCAGATACATGTGACAACCTACCCTGTTAAGTCACTCCCAGATGTGCATCTGCTGTTCGTGCTCTACACAGCAGTAACACTAGGGTTTAACAGCATATCAAACAATGAATTATGTTGAGATCAGTCCAATGAAACCAAACTTGAAAAAAACATTTCTTCATTGAGTTCAATGGTAGAAGCAGATTTTAATCATTGATTTTGTGAAAGCAATAATTAGGAGAAATGTTCATTTTTGGCCATATAGTGTAGCTACAATTATTCACTTTCGAAGGTGCTTGGCATGTGATCTTTAAAGGAAAGGACTGATGTGCTCTTCAACCTTTACCTTACAGTGATTCTTGATAGTGTTTTGTGCTCTGGAGGAAAATCATAGCAGAATCCAGTTCATTTATCTAAAATATAGTTTATTTACTAAACATTACATTATTACACGCTACAGTTTTAACTCTGACAACTATGGTGACAGTGAATCTCTAATAGTTGTTATGCATCTCCATTAGAGTGTGCCTGGTAAAACCCAGACAAAAAAACACAGATTTTGGAGAGCTTTAGTTTTATTCATGATTTTTTTCAGAACAGGCCAAATCTTTCAATAAATAGAAAAAGTGCAGGCTAGCACCACATTTTTTCTCACAAACATGACATGAATACGGCAAATACTACATTTTGTTTGTTCTAAAATAAAATAAAAATGCATGCTTAGTGTTATGAAACCATTAAAAACCATTTACATCAATGTGGTCTGCATTCTAGATGACCTGCAAGGGAACCTGACTACAACACCAGACTACAACACCACCTGTGGGCAGGTGTGTCTAGTCAAGGCAGAACTGCCCTACACTTTGTGAATGATAAGGTGACAAGCCCATAATTGAATCATTGTGCCTCTGCATGAACAACACAGGCCTAATTTCATGTTCATGGATGACAATGCTCCAGCTCATCGGGGTCACATCCTTAGGGAACAGCTCCTGGAGAATGGGGTGGCCTGCACTTTCTCCAGACCTACATCCCCTAGAAAACCTATGGGATCAGCTGAGTCACCATGTAGAGGCTTGTAACTTTACCCCAGAATCTCAATGAACTGAAGGCCGCCCATCAAAAAGAGTTGGATGCTATGCCTCAGCAGGCAATAAGTTGACAGCATGAGATGTCGTTGTCAAGCTGTAATTGATACTCAAGGGCACATGACAAGTTATTGAGACACTGACATTTGTTAGGTTATACTCACCACTGTTGTTGGCTTTTGTTTCAATAAATTGTTTGAGATGAAGAACTCACCATTGCATGCTTCTACTTAAATGCCATACTTTCATGATAGATCACTGTATTGTTAGCTTTATATTCTAAACAGTTTGTGAGAAGTGTATATGTGGTTGTTTGTAAATAGATATTTGTGTGTACATACATGAATGGTCAAGAAGAATTTCATTGTACACTGTGCAGTGACAATGAGGACATTCTGTTCTATAATAAAATCTCTATGTTCTTTTGACAGATTTATATAATAATAAGTCCTCATGAACCCCATGGCACAGCTATATTACAAGAAGGCGAGCTACTCGCCGTATCGGGACCGCATCCCGCTTCAGATTGTGCGGGCCGAGGCTGAGCTGTCAGCCGAGGAACGTGCCTATCTGAGTGCGGTGGAGAAGGGCGACTATGCAGGTGTCAAGATGGCCCTCGAGCAGGCTGAGATCTACTATAACATAAACGTCAATTGTTTGGACCCACTGGGACGCAGTGCTCTCCTTATTGCCATCGAGAATGAGAATCTGGAGGTGATGGAGCTGCTGCTGAATCACGGTGTGCATGTAGGAGATGCTCTTCTCTATGCCATCCGTAAGGAGGTGGTTGGTGCAGTGGAGCTATTGCTATCTCACAGGAAGCCCAGTGGAGAGAAACAGGTAAGGAACATTCTAATTCATTCTAATTCGGTATGTATAAAAGTGAAACAAGAAAGATTTTGTGTTTACAATTTATGGAAGAAACACATTCTGGTATTTTAATTGTTATTTTAATATATATATATATAAACAAAAAAGTTTGTTATTGAAGTCAGTTACATTTAGCTGTTTAGCTAGTAAAATAATGGACATTGCCTTTAATAATTATTTTTAGAACATAAATTATTATTATTATTATTATTATTATTATTATTATTATTATTATTAATAATAATAATAATAATAATAATATTACTAAGAACAATGTTCTTATCAGGCGTCAACATACAATCATGGCTGGCTATACGAGCTGTGTGTGAGCAAGTGGCAAGTGGGGCCATGTCAGAAGTGTGTTACAGTATTGTACAGGTGTGTTACAGGGATTCTGGTGAAATAACCGAGGTGTTTCCATTAGAAATCTTCCAGTGAAAGGCCCTGAAATCGGTGCAATTGTCATAAAATTGCCTTCAAGGCTGCTGCTGCTGCAGCACCTAGTAACAAATGTTATAGTGGCATCATTTTGCAATGATTGTCTGCACAGAAGGGTCAGCTTTTCCAAGTGCCCTCTCTCTTGTGTCACATGAAGCAGGCTACCCCTGATAATGAAATCAATGCTGTGATGATGATGATCCAGGGTCTTCTTGGTCTTCCTACTTTTCTAAATCCTGCCATAACACTGAATGTTAATGTTATCGTTCATAAATTGCTAAAGAATAGTTGTAAAGCTAAAGGATTTTGGAAAGCTGATAGATATTTACCATCTGTTACAAAAACATTTGTTAAAACCAGTCAATAAAATGAAAAGCTAAATAAAATTTAAAACATGAAAACTGGCGTTTTGGAATGTCACTGTATGTTATAGCTATAAAGGGTTTAAAATAAAAATAGATGATAGATATCTGTAAATAAAACTAGATGTATTACTACATTCAAAAAAAATCTTGACAAATGTCCATGTGTTCTATTATTACACATTGGGTTCTGTTTAGTGGAATAACTAGGTGCAATGCAGTAGCGCACCTCAGGTAGTACAGCTTTGGCCAGGCCCCCACAGACCTGGCCAATTACATGTCTATATGTAAATACCCAAACAGCCAATAGCACCACTGAGGATTTAAATCCTGGATCTCAGCAGTAGTGGGCTATTGTAATTTACTGCTGCACCACTCCAGGACATGCAGAATGTTTTAAGATTAACAGCATTAGGTAGAGCCTGGATAATTGTGACAGCATTAACAAAATATTCAGCTACTCTAAAATACTACATCATTTATTTTCTTTGTTCATTGGCTATACCATAAACCTGAATTTGTCTCTCAGACTGCCAGATAAAGGATCATGAGTTCCACTACATTTCCTGCACCAACCATATAAGTCCACCTGTGTGTATACAATGACTGTTACCCATCTGTTGCTCTGCAAAACTTGTAGGTTTGGAAGATTGTTGGTGAACTGTTAAATAATAGAAATGGATAGTAAATAGAAAAGGCTTTTTTGCACAGTTTGTGTTAATCTTTCACTGTGTGATCATAGGACACTGTCTTTTGTTCTTCATTTGTACATTGTATTACATTGTTGCTCCGAACAGTATTTACCTCCCAGGATTGACACTGATGTCTTAAATATACCAATAACTATACAAAACAAGCTACCATTTAATTATCTGTTTTGCTGCAGGGCTAGGAATGGCCCACCACCCTAATCTCATATGGCCAGTGAGGGTCTTATCATGGTTTCTTTTGATTTATAAATAGTGTGCAATGTGTGACAAAGTGTACACATGGCAGAAGGGCCGTATGCAGCAGATTGGTGCACCTTATTAAGTGCTAAAGAAGCATAAGTATACAAAGCCCTTCCTTAAAGTTTAGTGAAGTTAAATTATCCATTCAGGTAACACTAAAATGTAATATAATACAGGTGCATCTCAATAATTTAGAATATCATGAAAAAGTTAACTTACTTCAGTAATTCAATTCAAAAATTGAAACTGGATTCATTACAGAATGAGGGTGGCACAGTGGTTGCACTGTTGCCTCAAAGCAAGAAGATCCACTGTCCAAAAACATGTATATGAGGTAAATTACAGACAAAAAAATGTCCATGACTGTGTTTGATATAAACTTGTGAATGTATTAGTCTTGTGTAATGATTAACCGTTTCCTGTCGTGAATGTAACCAAAGTGTAAAACATGAAAGGAAAATCCCAATAAACAAACAGAGTGATATTTTTCAAGCATTTATTTCTTTTAATGTTAATATTTATGGCTTACAGCTAATGTACAGCTAACAGAATTGTTAGTGTACTTAAACGTATGTTAAAGTACGTTATGGAAGCCCAGGTTGCTTTGATAAAGCACAGTAATTCTGTGGTTATTAAACCAGGTATTGTAACGATACCAACCCCGCCATTGAACCGAAGTTTGGCTTTCGGCATGGTCGTTACAGATTGCCCTCTACTTAGGATCTAAGGTTTCTCCTATAAAGCAGGGTGCGGCATTCAGTCTGGCGTCGCCACTTTCGCATCGACAGGCACGCCTCACCCGCGTGCAGATGTCTTGGATGTTGTTAGACAGAGATTGGTATCCGCCGGGCTGAACGGGGTTTGGTGGTATATGGATGAAAGCCCCAGGGTAAGCTGCATGCTGAAGGAGTTGGGACAGACCCGGTTTGGCAGTCGCCATCTGTGGACCGCATCTGAAGACTGCGCCGTTTGTCTCTCCTGACCTTCTTGTCGTGTGGACTTTTTGCCCCCTCTGATGGCTGAGCCTGGAAGCAAGTTTTCCTCCTCCACAGAGCTGAGCAAGCACCACTGGCTTAGCAGCCAAGGCACCTCTTTTATGTTTTCTTTGTTTTCGGTTTTGCAAACAAGCCTGGTTGACTCCTTACTGATCTTTGTGGAAAGAGCATGTACGCTTAAATATTTCACTCCATTAGGACATGAATACAAACATGATGTAAATATATAAACATTGTGTCCATGTGGTGTATGTTCCCCTTTAATGTTAGGCCAAATGCATGTAGACCCATTACTTTGTAGTTGATAGCAAGTGATAGCAAATGTTTTATCATTTAATCCACTATAAAAGATACATGATATGAAGCCAACTTTGTGGCAACCATTTTAAGTGTGTCTGAGTATGATGTGTGAAGAAGCACCACTGGACTGCACATCAATACAAATTCCTTTATGGCCAAATGAATTGTTCCATAGACACAGCTGAAAATATTTTGGAAATCCTTTGCATAGGAGTGAAAGCTTTTACAGCAACGAGAGGAGTCAATTTTATTGAGTTTAAAAGGCTATGTAGGAAATAAAAACTTATGTTCAGTAAAACAGCTAAATAAGTCTTACAGAATGATACTCACTTTATTTTGTTTGCAAATCTTTAGGTGCCTGCTCTGATGATGGACACCCAGTTCTCAGAGTTCACGCCTGACATCACACCCATCATGCTGGCAGCACACACCAACAACTATGAGATCATAAAACTTCTGGTCCAGCGCAAAGTCACTGTACCACGTCCACACCAGATCCGCTGTGACTGTGTAGAGTGTGTTTCCAGCTCAGAGGTCGATAGTCTGCGCCACTCTCGTTCACGTCTTAACATCTATAAGACACTTGCAAGTCCTTCCCTTATCGCCTTGTCCAGTGAGGACCCCATCCTTACAGCATTCCGGCTTGGCTGGGAGCTTAAGGAGCTTAGCAAGGTGGAGAATGAGTTTCGACAGGAGTATGAAGAGCTTTCGCAGCAGTGCAAGCTCTTTGCGAAGGACTTGCTGGACCAGGCAAGGAGCTCCCGTGAGCTAGAAACAATTCTCAACCATCGTGATGACCACAGCGAGGAACTAGACCCTCGTGAATGCAGAGATCTGGCTAAGCTAAAGTTGGCCATTAAGTACCATCAGAAGGAGGTGAGCGGATTGAATGTTGAGTTTTTTAATGGTATTATAGTTATCAGTTTAGCGAGTGTACAATTTTTGGTCTTCTGTAAATACAGGTTTACTAATTTAAATGTTTTTGTGATGGTAGGGTAATACTTTGGGTGTTCAGTGCATGTAGGCTGATACTTTGGCAGCCTTTAACCTCTCACAGGACACATAAAATGACAGCAAGGGCCAGATTTGACCCATGGGCCTTGAGACATGGGTGATCTAGTGTGTCCACTGGTTCCTGGGTTCAGTACGCAGGGGGGTGGCCAAGGTCCTTTTTGTGTGGAATTCTGTGGGTGTGTTTCTACACAATGTCTGCTAGGTTTCCTCTAAAATCTAAAGTTTTTCACAGTACAAAGAGGTGTAAGGTGACTTGAAGATACAAAATTGCCTGTGACAGTGTTTGATATAAACAGACATCCAAGGTATTCATTTGGTTTAAGTTTGGTTCATGTAATGTGATTGAGAATGAATTGCATAATATATATGTCAGATGTTTAATACATGCGTGAACTTATTAGAGTTTAGTTCATATAGGGTGCAAATTTGGAAGTTCCCTGTAGGGTACAAGTTTGGATGTTACATGTAAGTAACTAATTTGACAATTAAGAGCATGTAAGCTACTCGTGTGTGTGTGTGTGGGGGGGGGGGGTGCACGTAATGTGCTAATTTGTGTGCCAAATGTGTCTAGGTTACCGAATTGATGTGTAGAGCATTTGCGTAGGAGATTAATTTAGACAAAGTGCATGTAGATGACTCGTTTAGGTGTTTGATGTAGTAACGCACTGAGCTGTGGATGATTTAGTAATATTCTATACTCAAATGTTAAATATGGATATGAAAAAAATATTTACGGTGCCCTTTTATTTTTGCCTATTTTGTTACATTAC
>JAYDZG010000014.1:7296145-7308420 GCA_034509265.1 Microcambeva bendego
ATACTTTGATTTCCATTTAATTTAATTTAAAATTAGCTTCTCTGCATTCTTTGCTTAATTAGATCTGAGCATGACTTATTTAGCATAACTTATTTAACTTACAGCTAGTAGAAGACCAAACTGGCATGTTTGTAATTGCTGATCAAGACAAAACAATAGGTTTCTTCATAAAAACAATTTTTGAAAAGTGAACATTTTATTTTGTCTTTTAAGACGTACGTTTATATTTATGGATTATACCATACATTAATTGAATGGGAGGATATATATTAACAAATTCTATTCATATAGAATACAGTTTATTTAATGAATATTAAAAGTCTCAACTGCCCTAATAAATGGCAAAATTTCATTACATAAAATCATATAAAAATAAATAATTGTAGATTTATTTCTACCTTAAATGTGACCTATAATCTGTGCAAATAAAATGAAAAAAAAGCAAATATGTTTAATATTAGTCTGTTGCGCGTGTCATCGATTTAAGTGATTAACCATCTGATTAAGCATCTTGCAGCTAAAGTTATGGTCCACAAAGGACATACAAGGCATCAAATATATCTCATTAAGGACAGGTATGAGTTTGTAGAAACGTATATTTAAGGCATAACATTTACCAGTGAACACGGAGAAAATATGGCACAAAAGTGACATTACAAGAACTGGATGTCTCTCCAAAATTTACAAAAAGAGAAGAATACAGTAACATTGAAGACACAGTGAAGCATAATATAGGCAACATTACACTTTTGGGTCTGTTTTTCTTCACCTGAAACTAAGACTTTATGAAACCAGTGCAATTCTGGATAAAAACCTCATAAAAAACATGCCAAATCAATACTGCATACAACGTTGATGACTAATGGGAGCAGTCGAAAGGACTCACTGACTCAAAGATTATAAATGTTTGGGAATGAACAAGCCTTACCTAATGAGGGCTGTGCACAGCAGATGCCCTCAGAATGTAACAGATTTGGAGCACTTTTTAAAGGAAGACTGAACAAAAATAAGGCCTGGTTAAATGAAGACATCAACTTGAAGGCAGCTGACATCTTAATATAGACCACCATGCCAGTGATACTTTCAAAGTCATCCACACCATGGGCACTGATGCACCCCAATACTATGACAGATGTCAGCTTTCACACCTTTTTGCTAGTAACAGTCTATATCATCTAAACATCTGTTCGCAACCTGAACCGTAGACTGATCTGACCACAGCATGTTTCCACTGTTTTTCAGTTTCTCTGACATAAATGCAGACCCTGTTCTTTTCATAGAAATTCTCTATAGCTTTTGGTAAGACCTAAACCAAGCTTTTATATGTCTGAAAGGTATTCTGCGACAATCGAGCTTCTTTGACCCTGACCAGGATACAGATATAGCTAGGATGTAATAGGAGCTGCTTGTGGTGAGGATTATGTGATCTGAGTTTAGACCTGGCTAGTCAACAACTGTATAAAAAGGTATGCATGAAGAGTTGTATCTGCAGTGTTTTGCATACATTTTATCCTATGAATTGTACAGTGTTAAACATATTTTGCTCCAAAATAGTTTCAACACTGACCAGTGGTAGATTTTATAAAATTATGTAAACTAAGGAAGTCAAGTTTGATGTTGAGAAGAAACCAGAAGAAATCACTTGACCCAAATACTTCGTAATGTGTGAGGAAACACCTTATAATATAATAATTATATTATAATAATGATCATATATAAGGAACCACCCTGGAGAGGCCACTACTACATCATACATTCACTTTATCTGACCCAGGACCTTCCTGCTGAAATGCAAGTACTATTCACCGAGTCACCATGCCCCTTGAAAAAAAGTGTATTGAGGCTAGGAGTTTTTGCCTTTTTGCATGGGTAAAACCTTTGTTGTATTTTAACAAGTAGTTAGAATGGAAATTTTGACATAATAACAGAGGTCATTTTTTTATTTTTATTTTTTACCTGCTTATTTATTTTTAACCACCATTCTAATCTTAGCTGCTTGAACCCAAAACATATTGTCTGCATTGTCCGTTAGTAGGTTGAATACTTATGAATATGAAGTTTGATTTGGGCATGCTCATTTCATGTGTTTGGACAGTTCATTTGTAATTTTCAGCTTGGTTTGCATCATTACTTAAGTCGGAGGTGCGCAAGAGCACAGTGCAATGTCTGATGTTGGCACCTATGCTCTATCAACATTCCTGGTCCACCACTGTAATTAGTTTTCCTCCCTACTCTTCCCCTCTCCACTAACTAACTTTCTCTGGCATGGTGTACTGCTTCTTTAATCCACTTTTAAAGTGGTCACCTTCTTTTGTGTTCAGCAGTTTGCTGTTCGCCACTTGTCTTGATTAATCAGAGATTGCACAGGTTGGTGTAACAGGCCAACGTCGGGTTGGAACCTGAGAAAGCGTAAAAGGCTTTTAGCTCACTGTGTGGGCTCTCTAGAAGGACAATCAAATCTAATGAAATCAGTTGTCAGTGCTAAGCTTGCAAAACTGTGAAGTCCGACTTGGGAGTGAAGCTTGAGCTAATTAGATATTTGCCCAGTTTAATGGATAAATGTAGTGAGGTGGGGTGCAGGGATGCAACCGAGTTAGGGAGGGGGGGCTGTATGGCACACTCAGCATAATTAGATTTTTTTCTAGACATAATGGATAAATATGGCGAGATAGGTGGGTGTCCCTATCCATGGACTGGTTGAAATGCTTACACTAACAAAAACATTTTACGGGCTTCAAACAGCAAATGGTTTGCTGTCAAAGGTCTTTTCTTTTCGTTGAAGACTAATTTAAAGAAAACAGGCAATTTGCCAGTGTTTTAGTCAGAAGAAACAGCCCATAATATCCTCCTTTTTCTTTTGCCAGCATGGTGCATGGTAATTGCTGTCGAGAATGAAGAATGAAGAAAAGCTAAGTCTTTAACAATTATCAGCCTGTAGGGAAGCATTTGACTTTACTGGTTTTTGGTGTTCTTCATCGTCTTCAGAGTTTTATACCACGCTTGGTTAGTAACTATCTTCTAGAGGCATTATAAAGGTAAAGGTAAATAAAGATTATATAATATATGTGGTTATAATGCCAGTGGAGTTTTAAAACTTGGTTCAAACTTCTTTGAGGTGGTGGGCTCCTATGAGTACGTTATTTCACCCTTCCCTTCTTAGTGAACACCTTTAAAGTTTTAATTCATGTATTTTTGTGTTAGCACTACACTTTTGAGTTCCTTTACTATGATATCCAGAGTGCATCACAGACAGCAGCTACCTGTACTGGGAGTGACTCAGTAATGTAGGTTGTTACAAGTTGGTTTTAAAATCATGGCTCTGTCATGTAGTCACTGATTGGTTCTTGAGAAGGGTTTCTTAAGCCTTAACCCTTGAAAAATATATTAATAGCTGGCCATGCACTCTAAACCAAGCTTTAACAAATATTATAAATTATCATTATACTGTAGGTTTTTACAAGCTAAGAGTGAGAAGCCTTACAAACCCTGTCCGTTCATTAAAAGAAAGTGGCTGAACATCGGTAAACTACATAAGGATAAACTTTATCTCTGATAATTAAATATAAAGATCCAAAAGTCCTGCTGTTGTTCTGTCATCAAAAGCCTGAGAAAAATATGTCTCTTAATTTGCAGACTTGACATTGCCTGCAGTGATCTAAACCCCCGTTTGTTTGTCAGTCTAGCAATTTGTGGCATGTCTTTTGTAAACACATGTATTTATTCAGTGACTTGCAGCCTCACATTTCAATAAGATCTACAACAGAGGGTCTTTAATTTGCCTTCAGACTTGTGGATAATAGGACCCATTCATCACAGTCAACTAGGGCTAGATTTGGGAGGGTCTGTAGGACTCCTGGGGTGCACAGACATATCTAAGGTAAATATGAAAATGTGAATCGCTGGGCAGTGTACCATAAAACACAATTAGAACATAAAGAAGATAGAGACACGGATGCATAAAACACAGATGGACCAGCATGAGTTTTGTAATCTCTCTGAGACATCTTCAAAGGGCTGAAAATACATAAGTTGAGGGTTTGGAAAAAAGAGGAAAAAATCTCTGTTTAGTGTAACCGTAAAAAAGGAGATGAAAGGGACCTAACCCTATTGTGGCCTCAATGAGACCATGGAGGCTGAGGGAGCATTGACCCATGATTGACACATGATTCCTCCATTGTTTTACCTTCACAGTCCTTACAATTTGGTCTATTTTTTATTTTAGAATTTGCAAGGTATGAAACTTCCTAATGAAATGCAGGGTGTTTTGTTTAAAAGTCACATAAAAATGTGATCTATGTATTGTGTGTATAAGCTCCCATCGTGTGCTTACATCTGCAGCGCTAAACAATCTACCAACAAAATACTGTAACACCCTTTGCCACCACACCCGCATGTAATACAAACAAACATAAAGGGCCCTACATAAAACCCTCCACAAAGCGTGTCAAAATGCTCATTGCTAATTTACACCCTGCCAAAAGTCTCTTTTCATGCCTTTCCCCTGCGTCGTTAAATACTTGCAAGTATATTTACACCGATTGATGTGGTGGTCTCGAAATGAGGTGTGCTCAAGTAAATTTCTGGCATATTGCTATCTTGTCAATGGAAAACACTGGTGCACCACTGACTGAAAACTACCTAGTCAGACGTCAGATGTTCATTGCTATCGTGGTAGTGAACTGCATGTACACTCCCACTTGTTACACACACATGGAAACCCAGCAACCCAAAAGTGTGTGCCAGTTGGCAGCTATGCAAACTTTTATGTCAACAATAAACATAATATAAAAAAGAATAACATTATTCTACATCCTGTAAATGAAGGTCAGTTTCTTGTGCTGAGAATCAGGTGTCTGTACCATTAAAATAGCAATCCGTTAAAGTAAGATCGCACCAGGCTGTTCAAGGAAATGGCAAGTGACACACGGTTTGGTTTATTGCACATTATGCCCAAAACACACCCATAAATAATAGAGAGACTTTTGCATGTATCGAAAATCAAGTTGCATGATGCACAGTTGATGGCTCATCTACAGATTGCTAAAATAGGGCCAAATGTGTCAAAGTAAGGTTTTCGGTCACCAGTGGCCACCAGAACAGCATTTATGACTTTATGTAATTACTTTAACTGTCTTGAAGTGTACTGGGGGGGTCTTTAATTTTTGCTTTTATAACAATAGTGGAAAGCTGTCAACACAAAGGCAATACTCTGCTTTCTCATTCAACCTCTGTACTGGGGTTGTACTGTACTGATTAAAATGTTTAGTCACAAACAGTATTTTTTAAGCATCACTTATTAAATAATCTGAACCAATGATTGCTGTTTTCCAATTGATTTAAATGTTAAATCAGTTCATGTTTCTGTTAAAATATAAGACAGATGTTCAAGATGTTCTGCTAATAAATTTCCAACCCCCATTTTGAAGTCAGTTGTGTAAATATAGTAAAATATATTTTTGAGTGTAAATATACCAAAATTATAAGCAAGGCTTTACCATACAAATAAATAATTAACCACATGACTTAAGCCCCCAAACCCCCACCCCCACCACATTGTCTTAACTATTGTAAAGAATATTATTCCCAAAGTGTTAACTATTTTAAATATGATACTATGAAGTTCACACACTCAGCTACACATTCTTACCTTGTATAGCTGAGTTTTCCTGCTGATTGCCATTATGTTCGGTCTCCACTTCTGGTATCACTGCTTCTAAAACAAATCAATGTAAGACCTATGTTAGAACCTGCTTATCGTACACAGCATATCAATCACAGCAACATTTTGACCGGAGGTGGAAAATGCATTAATGCACTAATGATACTAAAGCTACTAAATTATACAAATGAAAATGCATTAAAACAAAATGTCCATAGATGGAAATATGCAATAGGTGGAAAGAGTACTAAAATATTGTACTCAAGTAAAAGTACTATGACTTTGGTGAATTTTGAATAATGAGTATGAGTACAGTTATAAGTCTAAAAATTTACACAAGTAGAAGTAACTCATTTTTTTATCTAATCAGACTTCATAGTTTCTATCCTTTGTAATGTAAACAGGACAAGTGGATACAAATCTCACAAAGGGATTTGTAATGTGTCATTGAGTACAGACCATCCCATAAATATTGTTAAACTGTATAACCTAGTGGTTTCCAAACTGTTTAACCCAGTAGTGACTCGTGATTTTCGGTGGGTCACCACAGGTTTTTTTAAATATTTAATTTTACTCTAATCATTTATTTTACTGAAAAAAAACTTCAGTTAATTTCCTTTAATCCCTTATCCTAATTAGGGTCGGGGAGGGGTGCTGGAGCCTATACCAGCTCTTCAACTGGTGCAAGAAACAAGGCAACACCCTGGACTGGGCGCCGGTCCATCATAGTTACCTACAGGGCAATTCAGTGTCTCCAATCAAACTGGTTGCGTGTCTTTGGACTGTGGGAGGAAACCGGAGTACCCAGAGGAAACCCACACGGACACGGAGAGAACATCCAAACTCCACACAGAAAGGACCTAGATGGCCACACACGGGGATCGAACCCACTGCTACCCACTAAGCCACCGTGCCACCCAAACATACAATGTAATATAATAAAATGCTTTTTGCACCTTGAACAAGAACTAAATATACTAAAAGATTTAATTAAACAACCAAATAATTAAACAACAATGCCAGATTCAATACTGAGGGCAGGAATTGAGCGTCTTCCATTGCTTACAAATGTATAAAATGAATAACATAAAATAAATTAGAAGCTCGCAATTAAGTGACATTTGTAGAAGTTTTTTATTATTATTCAAGAGGAAATTTGTGCTCATTCAGTAAAATTGCATTTGCAAAGTCAGCACTAATTGAGGTCGGGCTTACAATCTACAATCAATTTTGTTTAGGCAATGGAGTCTCTAATCAAAATAATTTAAGTTTGGTAATTTTGTGAACATTTTGTACATTTTCAGCATCCAGCAAGCACTTTTATCAAAAGTCCAAATGATGGCAACCTGACAGAGGTGAGGTTTGAACCAGGAACCTTTAGTAATGGATTAATTTAACAGCTGTATTAATATGAATGTTGCATTTTAATGATGTACCTGATAAATATTTAAGAAGTGTTGTACCTCTGTATAAATAAAGCTAACAAAAATAGATAAATCCATATTTACTTCAGAGTAGACTTGAGGACTGAACACCTTCAGTAACTCACAATACACTTCGGTTATACATTACCTGCCAAAGACCTATGCTCTTTACAATCTGATCCCACTATGATTTTAAAGATGGAATACAAGGGGTTTTTGCCTACATGTGGCCTACAAAGCCTTGGATAATAATAAATGCAGAAATAGAGAAGAAATCCCTTTGTCTGAGTACAGATGATACAACAGCAGATGCTACCAGAAACATAGGCTGTCACACCCAGCCCCCAATCCCTAAAGCACTCACAGATGAAATACAAAGGCATATTTTTCTTAATGAATTTGCATTTAATCAGCCATTGCCAATAATTACCCATGCACTCCATAAACACTTGCAGATGTTCACATACACTCACAACTTTCAAATATTTCCCTCTGTTCACATTCTGCTCCTTAAGATCTTCACAATTAAACAAGTGCAATCAAAACAGCAGGCGATTAGGAAAACAGTTCTCTCGCTAAGTGTGCCTGTTTTGAGCATTTATGATAAGCATCGGCCTCCATTTCCTCCTCGTGAATTATGACGCTAATGCACCACTATTAGACATGGCAAATATGGAAACACCAATCTCAGCATTAATAAAGAAATATGAGAAAGATGAGAGCAGTGGAAATAAAGCAGGATATATAGGTGGAGTGTGGAACAATGAATTGGGAAAGAGATGAGAGTTGAGCTGAGCTCATTCAGATAGATAGGAGATGGAAACAGATCACACTGAGAAATGAAAGTGAGATCAATGCAGTAGAGTCCAAAATTACATTTAAAGATGATCTCTAGCATACATTATTAATTAATAATTATTAATGTAGGAAGCTACACATACAATACAGGGTGGCATGGTGGCTGAAAAGGACAAAGGAAGTTGGTATGTTCTCTGTGTGTCCATGTGGGTTTCCGCCGGGTACTCCGCTTTCCTCTCACAGTCCAAAGACATGCCACCAGGTTGATTGTCCTGTAGGTACTTGTTATGGACTGGCACCCCTTCCACTGTGTTACAGTGTGCCTTGTACCCATTGAAGAGCAGGGATAGGCTCCAGCACCCCTACCCAGGCTTCTTCAAGTTTCCAAGTGTTCATCAGTAAGCATGGACTAATACTTACTCTTTTTAATTATTTTCATGTGATAAAAGGCTGATTTACACTAGCAGTCAAAAATTCTAGCTTGGAAATTTTTTTAGGTTTACACATGCCTTAAAATAAAAAAACAACAGGTTGAGTTTTCATTGTCAGCACTAACTTTTACTTCTAATTTTAATATTTAAGTACATTTATTATCAGAAAAATACTTTGATGCTTAAGTGCATTTAAGAGTAGATAATTTGATATTGATATTGATATTTGATATAAGATGTTACTTTTACTTCTATCAAGTACATTTCTGGTACAATACTTGTTCTTTTTTTAAGCATGGCTTACAGGGACCCTTACAACCCTATCCTACACTTTCTTCCATTTGAGGATCCACACAAAAATATCCAATTTCAGGAACAGTAAACAAACAGTCAAATAAAGTTCACTTAAAGAATGTATACCATCAAGACTCATGCAGATGCTATCAGGAGAAGTGGCCTGCTTGAGTGCCTGTTCCACCTGCTCTCTCCTCTTCGACTCAAACTCCAAAGCCTCCTGCAGTTTCCTTTTAGCCTTTTTCTCCTTTTTAAGACGCTTCTGAATGGTAGCTGTGAAGACAAAAGAGAGAGCGAAAATGGAATAACGTGTGAACTAGCATGATCACGCAGATGTGCCTCCCTGTGACATTCACACCTGGAATTATAAAAGCGCTCAATTAACACTAGCGACAGCATGGTGCTGCACAGTGGATTCAAATCTACATTCTGAGGAAGCATGCAGGTTAAAGCTGTTCTCACTTAGCTTTGCTAACATCACATCTAGTCTAAGCAGACATTAAAGTCATTAAATTACAGCCGAAATTAACATAATAAATTATCATTAATAACATTAAGAATACTATGCATACTATGCATGATTAATGATTTGTGATTAAACCCTACTTTCGTAAAGTGCTGTATAGAATTACATTTCAAAAAAATTAGTCATTAGAAACACACTAATGACTTCTGAATCATTACATTCATGTGGAATATGAGCCAGTTCCCTACAGAGTCTAAATTTCAGCAGTGCTATCAGCTGGTCAGGTACGCGAATGGGGCTGATTGACTAAAGTCAGATGTGGTATGGCCAAAACTTCCAAACTGCCAGTCTAGCCATTGGGAAGTGCACTTTTATGCATCCGGATTCACTGTGGTGACAACACACAGCTGTGTCTTCAAAACAGGTACAGATTCCTACAGAACAATAAGTTACAATTTCAAATCAGCAGGAACCCAATACTGACGTGTAGTAGTTAAAAATAGACTATACATCTCAGGAGTGTCACTGAAAATCCACTGAAAATGTTCTTGTCCTTTTATTGTATTGTTGCTTGACATCTCATATTTGCTTCTAGTGTCTTTCTAGCTGTTTGGATCTTCACTTGGTATTGCCACTTGAACTGGTCACTTTATTCAGTGCTTTATTAACTGACATATATTCCACTGTTGGCCAATCAGAATGTAGGCACTCTGAGTTCTGCTATCTTGTTCTGTATTTTTACCCCTTGGAAATGCAACATTACACAGCTATTTTAGCAAGCATATGCCATTCATGACGCTCATGTTAAGGGAAACATTTAAAAAACAAATCAATGTTCCATTATTCAGTAATACCTAGTTATTTGTCTTTATATTGTATCGCTGTTTATTGGATTACATGCAGCATCCAGCGATGACTATAATAGTAATGAAGGAACTCACCATGGTACTCGGCAAGTTTACCACTGTGTTGGAAACATAGCTTTTGAATAAATGTATAGATTTAAGAATTTATCTGTTTTAAAGTACAATAGTTTGTAATGTCAGATGCATGTTAACAAGAACAATGCACCAACCAACACAAGTATAAGCACGTGCCAATTGCTTCTGAATGTGTGCAAGCAGAAGTCTTTTTGTATGTATAATCTTTCACAGCAATTAACAGCTTTTTGCAATAAACTGCCTCTCCCCCCCAGCCCCACTAGCAAGCAAACACATACACACACTTATTGCATTATCTCTATCGCCATCAAATCTTCCTCACACCTCTAATTACATGCATTTGATTTGCCAAATCCTTCATTTCCTGCACCATTAAGAGCTGCATATAAATAACACACAAGGCACTAACAGCCATGGCTAATAAATTATTGAAGTGTTTGTACATATTGTCATATTGAGATGTTATCCAGGGGGCTAATTGGCTTAATTTCTTGGCACGAGTGGTGGCAGTTGACTCAGCAGTAAATTCAACTGCTGGATATATTCTTTTGGCAGGATACCATCATAGTTTATTTTTTTATGCGGCGAAGGCAATTATAATGATTTTCTATTCCTCAATCATACATTTATATAAACATAAGTATAGATCTCTAGATGTTTACGTGTACACGCGAAGCAAATACTACATTTTATTTGAACAGAAACAGTAAAGTGTAACAGGGAGGTTCGACATGTCAGACAAAAACAAAAAATGAAATAAAATGAAAGTGCAAGATGTCTGACCAAGGTAAACATATAATGTGTCTAAAAAGCAACATCTACAAAAAGATAGGCATAAATAATTAGGGTGCATAATTAACAGACTCTCAAATAGGAGATGTACAAAAAATAACTACATGACAGGCTGCTCTTGCTAGTATTGATGTTCTCTGAAAAGGGATTTTTGAACACTAGTCAAGCTACTAAGGAATCTATAGCCAGGAGCTTTTCCAATTACACCAGGATGGTTCAGGGTATGAAGTAAGTTCAAAAGGATATAACATCTCATGTCTGTTCATTCAGCACACCAGAAAATTTCAGCAGCTGAGCCACATTTTACTGGGGTGCACACAGAGCTATAACACACATTAGGAACCAATAAGTCCATTGATCTTTGTTGTATTACAGTTTAAGTTGTATTACAGTTGAGGCATTTTTCAGACGCTTTTATTCAGAGCGACTTATAGAAGAGCTTCCATAATAAACATTACCATCCACTAGTTTAAGCAGTTCAAGAATATAAATCTGCTGAAACCCTGGTGGATGCTTTTTTGCAAGAAGCAATAAGAAATAATTAAGTGCTTAGTAAAAAGGTGGGGTTTTAATCATCTTCTGAAGAAAGCAAGAGACTTAGATGCTTAAGTTCAGACAAGAGCTTAGATACATGTCTTCCTGAGTTCTGAGTGGAGGATCAAGTAAAGCGAGACCAGTGGGTTGAGTGGTACAGAGCAAGGTTTTCTAAGCCCTCAAAGGTTGCTTTGTAGGCAAAATGTGCCTGTACAGGAAGCAAGTGAAGAGAACTGGCAGTGGGGTGATATGACAGTGTTTAGGCTGGTAAAAAACCTGGTGAGCAACTGCAATTTGAATGAGTTGCACGGCTTTTATAGGGAAATAGGAGCATTTGCCAGGATGTAGTAGCAATTGTGCACTCATGAGACTACACATGTAAATATAAATAATAAGTAAACATTAGCTTCTAATGTTAACAAAAAAGATATTTAGTACAAAGGAATCAACACATTACATTTTTATTTACACACACACACACACACTGAGGCCTGTGTCTACCTCGGCTGTGAAGTTCAGTGGTGAGCTGTCTCTCAAGACTCTCCCTCATTTCTCGCTCTCTGTACAGCTCCAATTTAAGCTCTTTCCTCTCCTGCTGAACTTGTTTCTCCTGCACACGTGCATTGTCCACAGCCACCTTAAGCAGGCCCTGCACCACCCCAACAGATATCAAGTTAATACACAGAAACAGACCTTATTCAACTTTGCTTGGAAGCATGCAGGATAGATGATCTCATTCACATACTAACTACAGGGGTAGGACAATGAAACTGAAACATAATTTATTAGTATGGTGTAGGGCCTCCTTTTGCGGCCAATACAGCATCAATTCGTCTTGGGAATGAAATATACAAGTCCTGCATAGTGGTCAGAGGGATTTTAAGCCATTCTTCTTGCAGGATAGTGGCCAGGTCACTACGTGATGCTGGTGGAGGA
>JAYDZG010000014.1:7310577-7325131 GCA_034509265.1 Microcambeva bendego
CCTCTTTTGAACTCTGGTATGTCACCCATAATGTTGTGTGCATTGCAATATTTTGAGCAAAACTGTGCTCTTACCCTTCTAATTGAACCTTCACACTCTGCTCTTACTGGTGCAATGTGCAATTAATGGAGATTGGCCCCCAGGCTGGTCCAATTTAGCCATGAAACCTCCCCACTAAAATGACAGGTGTTCCAGTTTCATTGTCCAACCCCTGTAGTTTATAGAATATTGTATATTGCATTTATATATATCAAAAGTGAAGAACATGCTGTTTTATGCGTCCCTTGTACAAAGCTATTTCTATTCATTGTGCCAGATTCATATTATTGTTTTACTAGCTTTTAACACCTGTATTTTGGCTGTTTATTCCATTGTTTATTCAAGCTCAATAAGACTGGATGACAAGGGTATGTGCATTGCAAACTTCAGGTTTCTCGACTGATGTTTGTTAATGTTTAATCAAAGTCTTGTTGTTTCATAAATTAGTGAACAGGCTTCATACTCGATAGTAACTGTTTGTGAACAGGATACGTCTTCACAGGTCCTTGCAGCTCTATTACAGGGACCATTTAAAGGTTCAAGGTTATGTCAAGCTCTGAAAAGTATTGTTTTATATCCTTGTCTTAAGTGATGTATGATCTATGCCCTGCCACACTATGATTGTGTAGATTCACAAGCAGTTTGGTGGACGTACTACATTTTTGTTTTATTGAACATTATTAGTACTGTAATGCAAAATATATTATTTAAACTTGACCAAACACACAAACATTGGATTTACCTGAATGTTTGTGAGCAACGTCTCAACAGAGGAGAGGCCATCACTAAAGAGGAAAGGACCAGAAAAGCCTGGAGGAAGAGTCTGTCCACTGAGAGGAAGCTTCTCAAAACCAGACTTCAGCATGGGTAGGGTTATCTGAACTTCATCTAAGAAAATCCCAAAAACACACAAAAATTGAGGGTTAATCTAAATCAAAGCATTGTTGAATAACAAATGTTTCTACATATTAATGTGTGTATTTGCAATACACTGTTGACCTGCCTTCTAGAAAGATGCAAAAAATGTAAATAAGCAGTATATTCACACAGCTGCTTTTGCACACAGTTTTTTTTGTATTTAAAGCCTTATTACATTTTTATGTACTAGTGTTTATATTAATTTTCAAAGTGCTTTGTAAGGACAGTATGGAAAACGCAAATAATTTTAAAAAGTGAACTTTTATTTTACCTTATTTGCGATGAACCACCACTTTGACAGTATGAACATGAGATTTAAAGGAGTAAATAAACATCTACAGGTTCTAAGCTGTAATCACTGTGATTGGTTCTCTACTCTCTAGCCAAACCAACAAGCTGGTTCACTGATTCTACAGGACAGACAGATATCTGGAGAGCACTAAACACGCCCACACGGCTATAGAGCCCAAGCACAAATAATCGTAATAATAATATGCCACGTTCACAGTTGTTACCTCACTTTTTGGTGGCATATTTGGGGTTTGAACTGTAAAAAAAGACATTTATAGTTTTTTTAAACTGCATCCAAAATTCACAAGATTTTTCATGATTTGCTGCTGCTCTTGGAACGAAACCCCCGCAAAAGTCGGGGGTTTACTGTACCACTTTATAATGTTGCTATTCCTTTTCACCACACATAAAATATGTTTTGCCCCCAAGGATACCAATTGGGGACAGGTCAGTCCACTGTGTGATGGGTCATCCTAGATGCTTCTGAGCCCAGAGAAGTTGATGCTGCTTAACATAAGTCTTCTGTTTTGCAAAGTAACCTTTTAATTTGTGCTTTTAACTCTGTATTGTAGTGTTTGTCAAATGAATCCCTTGCCCGTGTGGTTACATCTGCTATTGTTGAGTGATGGTTCTTGATGAAGAGGAGGGATCAAAGATAACAGGCATTCATCTTAGGCTTGCTTTCTTGGTCTTTTCTTGGCATTTCCTATGCTATCACCACGTTTCAGATTTGGGTATGTACATTAGATACATTCTTATACTTTTAATGCCCAGTTGCAGGGATGAACACAAACAGTATTTGTTTTAAACGGATTTACCACTAAGAGGTGTATAAATCAGCTAAGATCAAAGGAAGATTTGTCCCCACACCATTCATCACACCAAACAGACTTGCTTCTGTGTGTAAAAAACATCAGCCATTAGGAGAACAGATAAACCCAGTGAGCAGCGCTGTGTGTAATTTTAAAGGTGCCGAGAGCCCATGTGTCCAAACCTAGAGGCTACAGTTAATCTTTCACCTCCACAAAAACCCTGTACTGTATTTTACAGCCTCTTTCACTTTTTATCCCCACCCACCAGGCTTGGCCACAGACACAAAACCTTCCCATAGGTCCAGATTAACACAGCAGTGGATAAAAAGAGCAAAACTAACGACTTAAAACAAAAATGAATGAAGGAAAGCTAGCAACGGAGACAGAGGAGCCATGATTCACTCAGGCTAATCTAGCTGAGGCTTGTCCGCCTTCTTGGGTAAGACAAATAGGACAGGAGGGGAGGGAATTGTGATGACAGTGTATCACGGGTCACATTGATTTCCCCGCCAGATAACCCTGCTCTACGTTCAGCCCATTGTTCATCTCCCCACCTGTCCCAGCAGCCATAAATTTTCCTCTTCTTTCGCCACTGCAAAAGGACATTAAGGTAGGGAGAGACATGAAGAAGATGTGAAGACGAAGTAAGAATTCTTCAGCCTCCTGCTCTCTTAACGCATTGACAGTGCGTGATTAAGTTTTTTGCCACGGCCTGAATGCAGTAAGAGGCAGATCAAGGTCATGAGGAGAAAGTGTGAAATGGACTGCGCCGGGGGTGGGGTTGGAGGGGAGTTAAGAAAGGAAGAGGGTTAAAAAAGGGTGAGAGAAACAGGGCTCGCTGGAGAGATGAAGGTGTGAGGTGAATAGTGATGATCACAAATATGTTTAAAGAGCACAAGTTGAGGTTACATATAGGTCCGTCGGTGTGTGTCTGGATCAGCTGATTTGTGTTCATTTTACTGCCCTATAAAGCAAGAAAATGTCAGTATTACTGACAGGGTATGAAAAAACCCCGAAAAGGCAATTTGTAGTTCTATTTAACATTCGATTACTTGACACACATTAACTCTTACTAACTGGAAACTACAAATCCCAGATCTGGGTTATTCAGTACAAATGAGGTTAATGGCTATGTACTTTTAAAAGCCTTGCCTCCTGCTGGCCTTCTGAGCACCTAATTGCTAGTCCCATTTAACTGACAGATTTATCTTGCTACAGCTGCTGATAGTGCACACTTCAATTCATTTTATTCCATCCAGCAAAGAGCAAGAAGAGCCCTCAGCTCATGACATTTACAAAGTGGCCCCATTCTGTCTGCCCTCCTCTTAATGTGAACGAGCAATCATACACCGAGTGTGAATGTAAGGGAAAATGTGTGGATTCAGTTTTACATGAATGGATGTTTGTACAATGTAGAAGAAAACCATTGCTTTACAATATATATATATATATTTTTTTTTTTTACAAATTTAAGCTTTTATACACACAGTGATAATGGCACAATGGCACAATGTTGCAGTATCCAGTAAGTGAGCCACAAAGTTCTACTATCCATCCATCCATCACATGTAACACGGCCAGTGCTTGCCAGAAATTGTTATGCCATACTTTATTTACTAGTTGAGGAGTCTTCACTGTGTTCCATGGCATATGTGTATGAGCTACCAATAAACATGTGCAAATGAGACTGATTAATTAACAATAGAGTTTGCATAGTTATGCAACCCCACTGTTTTATTTTAAACTCCAAAATATTTTAGTTTATTTTATAACATGGGTTAATTAAATCAGAAATATTTTTATTGGTCTGACTATTTGGATTAGAGACATCTGTGATCCAGTGGAGATTTCTCTAAGACTACAAGTGAAGCTCAGCTTCCCCTAAAATGTCAAAAATTAAATGGTCAAATATCAAGCTGTGTTAACATTTCATTGTCTACAAATGTGTTAGAAGAACACATTCATCGTAAAGACGAATTCATTCAGAATCAGCTACTTATCACAAATCGACTTGATTTTGTAAACTTTTCATACATTCCGGTAGTGTCAATGCATTTGGCCGTGGAAGCTGAGAGTAAATGCACCAATTTTGAGTGGGTATGAGATGATTGGATGATCAGTTGAAAGCTATTGATAGCTATTTTGAGATCTATACGTTTCTTAATCACGGGGAGCTTCAGTCCAATCGAAGATTTTGCAAGTGAAGTCGAAAGACAAACTGCAACCCATTTCTTGGTATTTGCTTGGTGAAATTACTTGATCATTTCCATTGTTCATTGTGTAAATAAAACACACTCATTGTATTGCCTACTTGGTATTATTAAATCACAGGCCATTTTCTTAAAAAGGAATTTTGCATAAATAAATTGACAAATGTTATAATGTAAGCTGACTATGAGCTTCCCCTGTTTGAAAGACCACTAGCCGCCACTGCTGTGATCAGGGTTGTGTATTTTTTTCATTCCACCATTTTCCACATAATGTAAGCAAATAAGGTTTCAATTTTATCATTAAAATTATTATTGAAATATTTTTGCACACTGACTCAGGCAGCAAAATCATTTTAAATTAAATGAGTAAGACATACTGTATAAATTAGTTTAAAAAAGTATCAAAATGAACACTGATATTTCAATGGTAAGGTGCTGTTTCGAAAAAGTGTAGTGCAAATGTTTTAACCAATAAGCTTAAAAAACTGTAGTCACAGTGTCCAATGTAATTTCTTCAGAAGGCCACAATAGTAAAAAAAAATACGTCATAAATTGATTTAGTTTAATAACAAATATGTTGGAATTCAGCAACTGTTTCTAGACATCCATTACAAGTCCCATTCACATGCTATAAATATACATGAAATGCCCATTCTTTTATAGCACAACCAAACTAAAATGCACATGTAGACCAAACCCAAGTAAAAAGTACAAAGCTGGCAAACAGATAAATAAATAAAACAACAATATAAGGCAAAGTGCATTTTCTTACAAGCCTCCAAATGTACCATATCAATTATTCATTTTTCATACCCTTTTATTTGTCTCACTTTGTTGAAAAAAAAACTTCTCCATTTAGCGTGAACAAATACTTTGTACCTTTATAGTGGCCATCAAACCTCTCCAAAGGAAAAAAAATAGTCAAAGATTTGAAAAAGAAAAAGAAACTAAACTGAATATTAACATAGGCATAAGGACACAAAGTATACAATATTATTTGCCATGTAAATTACATATAAATATATGAGTATTTATGTATTGCCTCGCAGCAAGAAAGAAGTTCCTGGTTTGGATTCCCAGGTTTCAGTGTGCATGTGAATCTTGTAATGGACTATTTACCTGACTATCAGACCTGTGTCGCACCCAATGTGTCCCAGTAAACATGGAGCTTCCATGACTCTTTAAAAAGGGTTTAGCTAAAAAGAAAGAATATTCTTCTTAATTAACCATTTTTGTGGAAGCACAGTTGTATATTCATCAAACATGTTCGTTTTCTTTCTCTCTTTGAAGACTTTTTCCTACAGGAGACTTATTGACATAATGTCAGATTCTTCAGAGAAGGTGGATCTTCCATAGCTTCCATATGGATGAACAGATGTTGGAGTGTGCGAGTGACTTTGAACATTATATACTCTGAACCCCAGGAAACTTTACTTGCTCTTACATAGCTTGTTTGCTGTTTTTTACATTTTTATTATTTTTATTTTGTACATGTGTTAGGAAATAACAACTTCTGAATATTCAGAGGGCTCCAATAGGGGAATAATTAAGCCCAGGGCTTCAGTGCTGTGTGTTTCAGGTGCACAACCACAACCTGTGATTTACATATCTAGATCAAGGCACTCCAGTCATCATCCTAATTGCCAAAAAATGTTAAAACATGGACAGTGGCTAATTATTTGAGCTCTTGATCTAAGGTCTTAAAATTGCAATGTTTTAATGATATCAAACTGTAAAAATGTAGGACAGTTATTTAGGTCTGTCCATCAATAAAAGTACAATTTAGTAAAATATTTCCATTTTCCAAAAGGAAGATGTAAAGTGTGCTGGAAAAAATATTATTTATAAATTAAATTTTTAATAAACATGATAGACATCTACATACAGACAAAATTGGCTATGTCGGAGGATGGTGGGGGTCGAAGCCTCTGCAACCCTTACATGACTAAAAATATTGAATGAATAAAAATGCAAAGAATAGACTTCATAACACAATAAGAAGAACGAAAGTATTATCTTACTATTCACATTTATTAAGAGAAGAGTTTATCAAGAAATAGTTGAAACATCTGAATGGGTTCAAATAAATTAGGGTCATAATAATATGAACCTGTAGGAATCATTAGGTATGATCGATTTGTCTGACTGTATTACAGCTATTACTTTTACATGACCGGGCCATGTTTTTACCGGACAGCCTATAAAATAATGCTCTGATTTATACTTTTGCCTAGTTCACAACTACAAGTTTGTGACCTCATGGTCCATACCAAAACACAATACCAACACTGCACTGAAATTCTATTTATGAACATCTGTCCCACTACAGACTTGCATTATTGGACGTGGTCTTATTTATCCCAGTGTCACTTCTCGCATTTGTTTTAATAACAAAACATAATTTGGGATACAAAGCTGTGATTCCCCTTGATGGCAGATTGTGTAATGTGTGACCCCATATTGCTAATAAGTCATTTATTGTGAAAACATTAACTTGACTTTTGATTGCAAGATATCAAGTTGTGTAATGTAAACTGTACAGCAATCTGACAGCTTTTAAACTCATATAGTGTCATCTTGGCTTTACAAATCTTACAAAATAACAAAGCCTTACAAGAGCTTAATGAACCAAGAATGAATCAAACTTTTTCTTTGCCAACTCAATGTTTGTTCCCAGCTGTGTGGAACATTAGGGGAATGAATCTAAACCAAAATGTCTGAGGAATATTTACAGTTAGACAAAATGCTACCAACACAGTCCCCTCACCAAACCAACCAGGATGGAAATGAGCTTTTTAAAGGACAAACAAAAAAATCTAGGAAAAATTCATATAAGAGCATCCCAGAACAGAACTTAAGATCAAAAGCAGTGATCTAGCGTTGCCTAAACATGAAATATTATGAGCATATGTCAAATGCAATATCTTAATCCTATCCATGAAGCTCAATGCTTTGGGAACAAGCGGGTCTCTAGTTAGAGGACTGAAGTACCAGTTCCAATAAAAAAAACATGACTGAGTATTTTCCACTTAAAACAAGGAAACTCATTGGAAGTCTGGAAGCACTAAATTAACTGAACCGAATATCACCAGTATGGTCCAATCTTCATTATTTAAGTCTCTGCCCCCCATCCCCAGAAAAAATGAGATGAAAGCACAGCAATAAAAGTACAACAGGAAAGTGGTTAGGAAAAGGACTTGAGCAAGGGGGAGGTTAGCATTTATTATATTTTAACAGCCTTGTACAAGGACCGGCTGCAGGCTATATTATACAGAGGCCTGGGAGTCAGAATAACTGGAATGTAAATGCAATGCATGCTGTGTGTACAGAAGCAGAACTGAGGATAAATGTTCTACTCAAGTGATCTTCTGGCCGTATCTTAACATATGTATCTTGACATATTAACTGTCATCGGGCCACTGCTGTATGTAGTTTGTTTATTGTGGCTCCACATTGATTTTGTGAACCTGCCTTATGATCATGTCTATTGTTCAAGGCATAAGTCCAATTGAGAGTTTGTTTTATATTTGTTTCCATTTATTATTGGAACTAAGAGAGAAATCCTTTGAAAGTTATTCATAAGTGACAGCGATATTAAATGGTTTGGCAAACTACAAAATGAATAAACTTGCGCAAAGCTCTACATCTTCGTAAGGATAAGCGACTGAAAAGCTAAGAACAAACACAACACACAAGGGAGCTTTGTAAATGAAAGCAGACATGTAAGAAGGTGTAAATTAAATAGACAAATATGCCCATAAATAAACCAAGTAAACAAACTGAAAAATGAGAATGTGCCTACTTGCCACTCTAACCGTAGCAAATAATTAATATGCTGAGATGAAAATGAGGCCTAATGAGTGTTCTTTTCTGCCAATTAAATTTTTGAGTAGTGGTAAACAGAATATTAAATGAGGGGAATACTAGGTCAACACTCCCTAGCCCATTGGATTAGGAACTTTCAGCTAAAACATGGGACAAAATTTAGCAATACAGTGGAAAGATGGCAGGTTTAGTTATTAGCATAAGAAAGTTGCTTACTGTATGGAAAAGAAATTATGCAATACCATCGAAGTGAGGTGTCTAAACTTTTCCATAAGGGGCCAGTGAGGATGAGGGGTTTGCTTGAATCATACATCAAAACTTGAAATTACTTTTTCAATTAGTTAGTCTGTACAAAGTTGCACAACACACCAGTAATTACAAATGTGATTTATACACAGTTGCAAAATTTGCAGTTGCTGATACTCTGTACAATGTAGCCGAAGTATTCACCCTCAGCCTTGACATTTTTCATGTTTTGTTACCTCACAACCTGGAATTAATATGGATTGTTTAAGGGTTTCATTTACATTAATTTCATTTACAGAACATGCCTACAAAATTTTAGATTTTTTTATTGTGAAGCAGACAACAAATAGGACAAAATAACAGAAAACTTTAGTGTGCATAACTATTCACCCCCCTTAAGTCAGTACTTTGTAGAGCCACCTTTTGAGGCAATTACAGCTGAAAGTCACTTTGGATAAGTCTCTATGAGCTTGCCAAATCTTGCCACTGGGATTTTTGCCCATTCCTCAAAGCAAAACTGCTCCAGCTTATTTGAGTTAGATGGTTTCCACTGGTGAACAGCAATCTTTAAGTCTGACCACAGATTCTCAATTGGATTAAGGTCCACTCATTTCTGGCCACTCTTCCATAAAGCCCAGCTCTATGAAGTCTACGGCTTATTGTGGTCATACGGACAGATTCTCCACTGTTTGGAAACTCTGCAGCTTCTTCAGGGTTATCTTTGGTCTCTGTGCTGCCTCTATTATTAATGCCCTCCTTGCCCGGTCCAAGAGTTTTTGTGGGCTGCCCCTTCTTGGCAGGTTTGTTGTGGTACCATGTTCTTTCCATTTGATGATAATGGATTTGATGGTGCCCTGGGGGATCATCAGAGATTTGGATATTTTTTATAACCCAACCCTGACTTCTATACAACTTTGTCCCTGACTTGTTTGGGGACTTCCTTGGTCTTCATGGTGTTGTTTGGTTAGTGTTGCCTCTTTCTGATTGGTGTTGCAGCCTCTGGGATCTTTTAGAAATAAAACTTTTAGACAAGATATTGAATTTAAAATCATGTCAAAATTGTTATTGTAAAGAATTGTAAATTTATATTATGATGTCTTTAACACATTCTAAAAAAAGGTTGGAGCAGAACTGTGTGTAAATAAGACATTGGTCGATCATACTTTTATTTAAAAACACTATACCCTCATCTAGTACCATTCACAATTGTATGGTTCTGAATATTGGTGGTGTGCTGTTTTGACAAACTATTGGGTACTGCAGTAATGGAGATGCACCACCAGGTGGTTACACTACCTGGGAATCAAGCCCAGGACCTACTTGCTGTGAGGTAACAGTGTTACTCACCGAGCCTCGCTGACCAGTTAAATTACTGAAATCAATTATCCACTGAGTACCAATATTGAAAATCTAATAATCAAAGAAAAATTGAAGTCTATTAGTTGCAAAAGAATTCTGACTCTTTGCACTGTTGCACTCAGACATTTGAGTCTACCTGTTGCAATGTGAATAGAATGCACATAGTTTGAAGAGACAACTCACACTGCATTAACAAATCAAAGAGCAAATAGTAAAAACAACTGGATGGCCAGGATCTAATTTTGGCCAGGCATATATCAAAGCAAAATATATATCGTATATTTTACCAAAAATAAAATAATTTAAATGTTATTGAGTGGCCCATTCAAAGACCCTCAACCATCTGTAGAAAGACCAGAGGATGTGAGATGTTGTTTTAGATTTCAGTTTTTGTAATTAAATTAATTTACCAAAACAATATGAATCCCGTAGGCTAATCCCGTTACAGGTCACCACAGCGGACTATGATCCGCATAATTCTGGCATGGCTTTTATGCTGGGTGCCCTTCCTGACAGAACCCTCCTATTCATCTTGCTGCTCCAACTCAAAGAAATACATATTTTCACTTTGTCATAATGGGCAAATTACTGCAGGCATAACAAATAGCAATTCAATAAAAAACCCCGATATAATGCTAAACTAGGCATTAGGTGTCTGAATCCTTTCTAATTTAAAGCTGGCTACAGGCTAGTTTGATATATAGACTGGAACAGTATCTAAGCTAAAAGCAGAGCTCCAACAGATAGTATTCACAGAAGCAAAGCAGAACAAGCACCTGTCTTCATTTCACACACACATGCACACACACACAAACACGCACGTGCACATGCACACACACACACACAAACAGAAAAGAGGGGGAAGATAGGAAAGCAAGCACTCATTTATCAACCCTGTTCTCATCCAAAAACGTCTCTACGTGGGGTGACTTTTAGCTGCGCTAACCTTGCCCCAAATTGCCAACTGTAACAGTTTGTTTTAAGTTTTTCCTTTTGCTGCATTGATTTTCCCTCCTCTGATGCCCTTTTCCACTTTTTGTGAGGGGAAAACCCTTTAAACCCTTACAGTCTGCCCCAGCTGATGCCGCAATTTAATGAAACCATCCAAAACACTCTAAGAACAGCAATTAACCTAATGATCAAAAAGGGTCTTCAAACAACTCTTTATGCACACAGTCTTAGGAAAGTACTCTTAAACAAACAAATATTATCACAAGGGAAAAATGTTGCTCTTAGGGGAAAGGAGGAAGCAGCCTTTTTTTTCAGCATCTATAACGACAATTCCAGCCAAAATAAGCTTAAGACGCTATCAGTTCTGATCATGAGCCAAGCCATCACTGTTAAAATACAGGACTTAAAATGAGAATTACAGAACAGGGTTAAGTAGTTTTTTGGTTATATGATTGGTGGCAGAGGAGTTTCTCAATTTGCAATTGTTTTTACTGACCTCGATTAACTGCCTCGCTTATCTTGAAGGGTAAAACAATGGGGCAAATTTATATCAGAAATCATTACAGGCCATTTCAAATCATTTCCGTGTGGCTAATTTCATAATGGCGGGGGAGAAACATTGATTGTAACCAGATGCTTTGTTATTATCTTACCCTGTGGAAAACTGGACAGGCCAAATACAGAGTGCGCAGAATAACACATTATAGTCTCCTCTCTAAGTACTCCTGTGACCACTGCGCACCCCATCAAATTAAGCCACATACATTAGCAAACAAACTGTACCAACAGCACTTGACTTTTTCCCCCCTGGAAAATATAATGCACACATTTCTTTCAATGGGAAAAAAACAATACGGCAGGATAAAGCACAACGTAGTCTGCCTTTGTGCAAAAGGAAACATTTCAACCTTATCCTAGAGTTCGAACTTCAGTTGTGTATGCTATAGTAAAACTTGCATTTTCATGCTACTGTTTACATCAATCTATGCAATATTCAATGCCAAATGAGTGGCATTTCCTGTACAATTTATGCACTACAGATGTCCCTTAACTAATCCATGCCTGAAAGGCCCAGTGTGGTGGAATGATGAAAGGAAAGGGCTGGAAAAGTGAGCCTCAGATCTGCTTTAATGTTTATGACGTGCATGCTTTCCAAGAAAACTTCCACTGTAGATGAAAAGCAAACACTTAAACTACAGCTAGAAAAGTTTTTTTCTTGTAATATTCACTAATGCTCACTAAGTTTACAGCTTGCAAAAGCTATAATTTAATATTTAATAAGAATTAGGAAGAAGTTTAAAGATCATGTCTGCAATTCTGGTAAATGTTAGCTGAAGCAAGATGTTTCAAACATAAATTCTGAACATTCACGGGTCCTTCCTTCAGGGTCACTATTAAAATATGTAAATGATCTTTTGAGCAAAGCAAAACTGTGTCAAATCAAGAGTATTAGAATCAGAAAAAAACTAATGCGCAGATTCAAGTTTTGAATGTCCAAACACTAACCCAAAAATCGGACAAATTAAGACATCTTCTTCATCATGGCTGTTTAGATGTTTATATTATACAGTGGGGCAAAACAAATATTTAGTCAGCCACTGATTAAGCAAGTTCTCCTACTTAGAAAGATGAGAGAGGTCTGTAATTTTCTTCATAGGTGCATTTCAACTATGAGAGACAAAATGAGGAAAAGAAATTCACGAAATCACATTGTAGGATTTTTAAAGAATTTAGTTGTGAATTATGGTGGAAAATAAGTATGGAAGATTTCTGGCTCTCACAGACCTGTAACTTTAAGAAGCTCTTCTGTCCTCAACTCATTACCTGTATTAATGGCACAGGTTTGACCTCGTTATCTGTATAAAATACACCTGTCCACAGCCTCAAACAGTCAAGACTCCAAACTCAGCCATGGCCAAGACCATAACTAATATATTATTTAGAGTATTTTTTGCCCCACTGTAAATAATATATTTTGAAGGACTGGTGAACTTACAATGAGCATAAACCTTATACTTGCTTAAAAAATCTTTTAACAAAGTTTTCTAGGGAATGTTTAACGCTACTTGATCTCAAAAGTTTAAAGCTACTTGATTACAAACTTGTTTTAAATTTAATAAATCAACAAATTCCATTAAATTACTAAGTAATTACTAATTGCTATATTGTGGCTTCTATTTATTCCATCATTAATTATATGAGTGTAATTTAATGACAGCCATGAAGTGTGGCACCTTTCTGTAGAAATGTCTGTGAAATTTTCCTCCAAATTTAGTACCTCCCTTTGGATCGCACTACATATTTGAGGTAGAATAAATTGTTCTTAAAGTAGAACTCTCTCTCTGTCACTTCTCATTTTCCACATTTGGCAGCGAGTGTTAGAAACCGGAAAAAAACATTGTCTGTGGTGTTTACAGGCACCGTTAGCGATTGACCTGTAGTGCCCAGGTAAAGAGAACACAAGAGATAGAGAGAGAGAGAAAGAAAAAAAGTAAGAAATAGTGATTTATGGAGAGGTAGAGATGGGGTTCACATGCTAGTGTCCCTCTGAAACAAGGTGCTCCTGGCCTCAGGCTTGGCCATTTATCACCATGCACCACCAAGTCACTATGTTTATTGTCAGAAACACACACTCACACACACACACACACACACACACACACACACACACATTTGGTCTCCTTGTAGAAAATCACATAACACCTTAAAAATTCAAATCTGAAATAGGAACACAAGTGCCCCAAATGCCCGGACACTGGCATATGGAACAGGTGTTTTTGCCTTTGTAGAAATTTGATTAACTAAAGTAGCATTGTGCAAATAAATGTTCAAGTGGATATTGTCATATTATTCTTACACATGACAGTGCTTGAAAATAACTACAGATAAAATCTTTACTTTAAAATCTTGCATCAAGGAATTAACATTTCGTCAGCAGGAAACAAATAAGAAGATCATAAGTGAAGCAAAGTTAAGCATTTTGGAGCAAATCTCACCGAGCAAACTGACCTGTAGACAATCTGCATCTGTGTGGTTTTGTATGTGTGGTGTACCAGCAATGAATTGAAAAGTAGTATAAAATTATTATATTATGTAAAAGAATATATTGTAATAATAGTATGTAATAATAATATAATGATGTTTTGTATTATAAATAATAATAATAATAATAATAATAATAATAATAATAATAATAATAATAATGTTGGTGATCAAAATTGTTATTATTATTATTATTATTATTATTATTATTATTATTATTAGTAGTAGTAGTAGTATGGTGTTCTGAAAAGGATAATTTATTTCAATTAGTCTTTGGATATATATGTAGCTGGTTGCCTAGAGTAGCAGTGACTTTTATCACTTCATAGCTTCGAAGAACCTGAGCTTCATTTTGTAAAATAACTCCAAAACGATTTAACTTCTCTCTTTTTTGCAAAGAAAATGTTGGTACATCTTAAATAACTGGGCATGTAATGAATATGAGAAAATGGCTTAAATTGAACTGTTGAAAAGATTACATACTGTCGTCATGAATGTTCAAGTTTTTGTTTATGGATGATATGGTTGAACAACGTGCAAAGTGTGACAATATGAAGATTGTGTGTGTGTGTGTGCTATAATATGTATAACAAGCTTGGTCTGCTTTAATTTTCCAATCTCTCAGCAATAAGATTGTTTTGTACTGTATACCATCCACCAACATTCTGTGTGTGTGTGTGTGTGTGTGTGTGTGTTTAGGGCAGATTCATTTCCAGACACATTAATAAAATATGGTCACAGGCCAGGTGTACACTGAATCTCTTTAAGAGTGCCTGGGGGCATCTTTGCTTCATCTCCACCCAGTTCTGCCATCTGTTACACACACACATACACACAAACACACTTCAGCAGAGAAAGTTA
>JAYDZG010000014.1:7336901-7354883 GCA_034509265.1 Microcambeva bendego
TGTAATGACAAATAAATGCATTCTATTCTATTCTATTGTTTTGCAGAAAATGAACTGACCCTAGATCAGCCACTCTTTGCCTTGTAACGGGACTGTTCAGCTTCCAACCTGCACCACTCACACTCATGAATAAACCAATGGAACATAATACAGTTAAGAACCCAGTTGTTAAGCATTATAAAAAGACTTAAGTTGAATTAGTTGAGAGCCGAGAGTAAAAAACTGGAGGAGGAGGAGTAGGGGAGAGAGACGAGGCGAATCTGAGAAGAGGAAATCATTGTCTAATTCTGCTTAATAAGCAATGGAGGTCCTACGAGTGATACGGCAGATGGTGTTTTTGCAACAGATTGCGGTGAGTAATTCTTTTAATAATAATGTGAATTAAATTCTTCCTCTGTAGAATGCCGGGAGTCGTTCATTTGGGAGCACTTGGAACGAGCGAGAGAAAACAGGCGGGTAAGGTAATAGCTGAGCTCACACCTGAGGCCGTGTGTGTAGGTGCGGCGGTGGGTTTCCAATTTGTGTGATACAGAATGTGCTTGTGTGTTATTATTTGAGAGAAGTTAATGTCATAAAAACGCTTTAGAAGTAGAAGATTTATTTAGTAGGATTTTAACGTCATGTTTTACACACTTTTGTTGTGTTCATGCCAGGACAGATAGTTACTGGTTACACAATTTTCATCAGTTCAAGTTCAATGGGAAATACATGGACAATTGACATGAACAATTTTGGAACATATGATGAGCTGGTCTTGAATTTTTTTGGTATGTTTATATATAGATAGTAGTATATGTTGGGTTTTATTAACATGAAAGTAAATGTTATTGTGTTTGTTATGTGAGCAGAACATATGAAAAGGAAGCTGAAGAAAGAAATAATGCTGAGACTTGATGGTTGGGGAAAATACATCATTTAAATAATTAGGTATTTCTAATAATAATAGAAGGGTTCTTAAAAAAACTTTTAAGAAGCCTTAAAATAAACAATTATTAGTAGTTATAGCTAAGTTTAGCAGTTCCAACACAAACACTGCTAAGATGTTTACAATATTAATATAATTTATCATGTACCTAACAAAAGTAGAAAGGTTTGTTCAAGACCCTGTGCAAAAAAAGTAAGTTCATGAGTTTGGTCTGGAGCAATGACAATGGCCAGTGTACTGACATGGCTTTGGTTTTATTTTGGTATAATTGGACTGCCCAACTCCATATTAATGTCTATAGTTAAGGACTGGGTTGTCCAACAGACTCACATGGTTATGATGCATCTCACTACAATTGTAATCTGAAAATGGAATATAAGCACTTAGCCAAATAAAATCAAATAATTAACCAAGTAATTCAACCAACACAGAACAATACTGTATAATGAATCATTTATAAAACAGAAAACTGAAAATAAACAGGGTGGCCAAAATATTTAAAAATAGTTCTAGTGTAGAATTAAACATTGGTTGTACCAATGACACATGCTGCTCTGGCACTCTGCAACAACTTCCAAAGAAAAGAATAGACAAGGAACTCTTCAAACCACCTAATACCAGTAACATCTAATCAGCACCTCAACAGCACTGAATGGAGCATCTCACATTTAACATGGAGTTATGGGCTTGGTTTTCTCCAGAAACAGGGACATCATGAAGTGCAAAATATTTGAAAGCACTAAGGTCTAAACATGACTAAACATACACATATGATCAACAGCAAAATGAAAAATAACAACAATCTGTAAACTTGTAGTGTAAAACCTATAAACAAATATTACAATTGGTGTGCGGTTCGATTTCCTTTCGTACTTTATACAGAATCATATTCCTCAAATACAGAAACACAACTTTCTAAATAAGTTCTAATTTTTCTCTTGTCCCTTTTTGAAGCCAGAACTGACCACAAAAAACAGAAAAATGGTGAGAACAAGGCAATACTACCAGCAAAGCAAAGCACTCGTGTAAACAAAGAGCTGTGTGCCAGCTAGTGGACAGATACTGAACTACTGGTCTTGGTGCGATTCATGCAGAGATGATAAACAATGGGTCTGGACATTCAGTATTCCACATTTTGTCCCAAAATCTGTAAACTCCATTAAAAAAAGGTGCATTCGTTGAGGTTTCACTGTACTAGTAAAGTCATTTCTGAAAAATGTATTCTAAATTGTATATGTTGTTTGTAGTCTGCAGAAATAAAGAAAGCCCATCCAAAACAGTCCAAACCCGCTCTTTTCTTTAGTATGAAAAGTCTAAAAGGCGGAGACATTTTCAGTTTAATATTTGAGCGACTCAGATTAAAAGTCAGAGACTTTTAAGAAGCCTAATTGTGGGCTATTTATAGTGAAAAGGTGTGTGTGAGTGTGCGTGTGTGTGTTAGCCAGTACAAAAGTGTTTGCATTGCAACTTCCACTTGACCTTTTCTTGCTCTTGTCAAGCATATTTGTAATTAACATAAATGCAAAGTAATGATAAATGCTGAACTTGGACAATCCAGGATGCAGCAAAGGTGGGAGTCAGCAAAGCTATTAGGTTATGTGTGAGTGTGTGTGTGTGTGTGTGTGTGTGTGTGTGTGTGTGTGTGTGTGTTTTCCTCTGATCCATATAAGAACAGTAAGCCCTTTATAAAATCCTGAGCTGCCAATAGCCGAGTGTAACTTCCACACATCTAAATCTAGTTCACTTCACTGTCGATTCAGTTTGACCTCAGGAGGACTGGGAAACGTTTATCTGCATGTATGTGTGAGCAGCAGTATATCAGAGTGAGTGCCGAGTTCAGCTATCCACAGCTTTGGTGCTGATGGCCCATTTGGGTTAGGTCCAAGAGCTCCTCTAGTGTTGGCTGCTAGAGTAATTAGCCTAAAAGTGGTGCCAGCCTGGATGTGTGCATGTGTGTGCAAGTGTGGTGTGAATCTGCCCCCTACCCGCCTGTCAGTCATGCTTTACCAAAGTGTCCATCACCCCACTCCTCCTTAGCCACACGCTGACAGAGCTGGTTAATGGCATCATTTTTAAAAAGCCCTGTGTAATTACGGCACACATACATGAAGAATTAAGCATCCACCGACATGACCATAGTCTTGCTAATGGTCCTCATACAGATGTCCATTTGGTCACTAAGAAGTTATGCATTCCATGCACTGATAAACCCCTCCCTCCATGACTGGCTTTTGTATTATTTTAAGTCTGCACGATGGGTGGCATGGTGGCTTAGCGTATAGCATTGTTGTTTTAAAGCGAGAAGGTCCTGAGTTCAATCCCAGGGTGGGGTGATCTAGGTCCTTTTTGTGCTGAAGTGGCATGTTCTCTCCGTGTCCGCGTGGGTTTCCTCCGAGTACTCCGGTTTCATCCCACTTTTTAAAGACATGCCACTAGGTTGATTGGAGACACTGAATTGTACTGTAGGTACCTGTGAGGAACTGGCACCCCGTCCAGGGTGTTACCGTGTGCCTTGCGCCCGTTGAAGAGCTGGGATAGGGTCCAATACCCATACCCGACCCTAATTAGGATAAGGGGTTAAAGAAAATGAACTGAACTGAAGATTCCATGGTCCTTCACCTTTTTATACCACATATATAATTTTTACATTTAGACCGTGTACTATTTTCAACTGTGCTTCACTCAATTGCAGAGAAGCGTCAGCATGTAATGAAGAAGTTTTGTACTGTTTCACCAAGTAAAAGGTAGAGTTCTTCATTCTTGTTTGATATTAATTGGATATTACAACGCTGGACTGGTCCTGGATGTGTAAACCTTACCATGAACTTAATACCATAATGGTGATTTAAATTATATTCCTTAAATGACTTTACATCTGACCTCAGTAAGTTCATGTCTTGGAAATCAATCAATCTTGGGCTTGCAATGGATGTGGCTTGGAGGTCATACAATACCCAGGTGTGGTCTAAGAGATTGAATGCCACATATCATCAACAATGAATTTTTTGACTTCCTGAACATTTTATTTATATTGTGCACTGTATATGGTAACAGCTTGTTGGAAAATGCTGTTCTTAAGCTGTTGGATAATTTGATGATTAAACTGTGTATAAAAACAGGCACTTACAAGATTTCAATTTCAATTTTACACCCAATCATACTTGCCCATCTCTTCAGCTTTTCTAGATTTAAATTACTTCTGTCTCAATTCATTTACCGAACATAAAAATGGGAATTTTACTATTTTTTATGTCAGACAATTTATTCATTTTACTAGTTTATTATTAATGTCACTTATATACAGGCTTCACAATCATCTAAAGTTTGAAATAATTTTATACAGTTTTTAATAGAGAGTATAAAAATAGAATGCAATTATTAAAAGGCTTGAGAGTAAAATGTGCATACACAGAAAAATGTACACGTCATGACATTTTTGGTCAGAGGCAACTCCAATAATGAAGGCAAGCCACAGAGAGAACATGTTGAAGCCGAAACAGATTGAAACCAGACAGAGTAATGGTTAAACCAATGTTTACAAACAGTAATGGTTTGGAAAGTGAGGACATGATCTCCGTCCCTTCAATCGCCTGAAGCAACCATGCCACCTGCCTATCACAACAGCTCTCACCCCAAGTCCACAACCTTATTCTTATATATAACGGTTTGAGAGCTTGTAATCCGGCTTTAGCACCATCTGATATCCACTTTTCTGGGTGCTCAAGCTTTAGGGGAAGAATATTTTCACATGATGATGTGAAAGCAGCAAAGCATATGTGGCCACGGATAAAACCAAAAACATTTTTGCTGGCATTGAAATGGTACAATACTGGGAAATGCATCGCAAAGGAAAGTGGTGATGTAGAAAAGTGATTGTAGGTGACCTCATCCGATCTACATTGCAGTGACAGTATACTGTCTAAGGATTTAAGAGATAAGGGCCTTGCTCAGGGGCCCAACAGTTTACAACCTGACAGTGGTGCTTAAACCAGTGATCTTTTGATTACTACCCAGTACCTTAACCGCTAAGCTAGAGCTGACCTGTATATAATCCAGTCTGGTATGAGGTTAGATCTTAAACCAGGGTGCATTAAAGTCTTACATCAGTATTTTTCGCCAAAATGCTTTCTGCAGCTTCATTGTTTATGAATGCCATTACAGAGAAACTGTTTCATCAACAATTTTGCACTTTTATATCTAGCATACCGACATCACTTGGGATGAGTAGAAGCAACATGGCCTTGCTTTGGTTCCACCACATCTATTTAAAGCTAAACATACTGTGCAACACACGCACACAATCATTAATATTGTTACACAGACAAATCCTAGTATACACACACACACACACACACACACACATACACACACTGTCCGGGAGCACATTAACAGCTTGTAGCGGGTGCAGGCGGAGGACGGCACGCTGGCACTCTGTTTGTCATATTTCTTGTGGGCCTCGCCATCTGCCGGGGTGGCATTTTCATGGCTGTTTACCCTGACTCCCGCTAAGGAATCATCTGCCGCTGCATAATGCTGCTCCGTGGAAAAGGAAAAAAAAGAGGGGAGGATTAAGTTGGTAATGCAACTGAGACTATTGCTAATTTGGTGTAATTGGGAAGAAATGAAGATAAATGAGGGCAAGGGATGGAGAGGCAATCACTATGGCAGGCAGTACAGCTGTGCTTTTGGCCAACACCTCCCACCCCCTTCTTTCCCCTGAATGCTCCCTTTCCCAAATCTTCAGCAAGGTACAGGCAGATACAAGCTATTGAAAAAAATGTGTGGGTATAACACCAGCAGAAGTGTATCTCTGGAACAAAGTGCTCACATTCAAACTGCTCAACACAGTCTTGACTGTCAAATAGAAAAAAAACATTCTTGATGTATTGGGTATATAGAGTGTATAACTTTGCCCATTAAATCCATAAAAGGGCCTGCTTTAACGGGTAGCTGAAACACCTGAACTTCATCATGACAAATAGTGTCAGGACAATTTGACTTTATAGTGAACTGCATTTGAACTTTGCAGCCATACAGCAGGGTTCAATAGGAGAAATGCTTCAGAATAATTTACTGATTAAGACAGATATGTTTTTCTTTTTCTGCTGCTTCTGTTAGCGGTCGCCACAGTGGATTTTAGACAGCATTATTGATTTGCCATAGTTTTTACATCCTGACACAACCCTTCCTTTTTGTCTGGGCTTGGGACCGCCACTACAATGAACTGGTTTACAATGTCAAATGTCCTTGTACATTTAGGGTGTGTTCGAAAACCTAGGGTGCCATCCACAAAGGCAGAAAGAATTTTACGTCATCAATGCATTGTTTAAGATTTAGAATACCCTTTTCATCACTGTGCAGTTAAATTTGTTCTCCGCATTTTACCCCAATTCATGCAGAGGAACACAAGTGAACACTAGGGGGGTGAATACATGTGGCCGGAGCGGTTTTCAGCCCTAGCAGTTAAAGGTTAGGTGCAAGGGGACTTCAGGGAATCGAACCGGCAACATTCTGATCACAAGGCCAGTTCTCTAACCACCAGGCAATGGCTGCATCAACAATAAATAAACCTCATGCTTCTGAGAAGTCTGAAATGCAGTGCGTTATTTCAAATGATAGTGCCAACTCGTTCATGGCATGGTACTGACTGAGTTAGCTTAATAACAAAATGCAATGTAATCACTGTCTAAATAGAATAACCTAACTTGTAAGGTGATAACTTAGTAGAAACCTCACTAGCTAGACAGCTGTCTATGTAGTCAGTCAGACAGTGAGGCAGCTTCCTACATTTTTAAAACACCCATATTGTCTATTCAGAGTCTCCAATTTACCTGTGTGCATGTCTTTGGATTGTTGGAGGAAACCTGCACGGAAGAACTTACAAACTCCATTAGCGAACCTAGGACATTCTTGCTGGGAGGTGACAGTGCCACCCACTGAGCCACTGTACCACCCTAGCCTAATACATTTCATTATTTACATTATTTTACTTTGGGGTCTTCACTGTGCACTTAAACAGTAATTACAATGATTGTACCATTCCTTTGCCAGCATAAAATATTGTTAGTCCAGTAATGGTAAAGCCAATTATGAAAATGTTCAAAATAAAAGGAATCTGAAACTTCTTAACAGTTTTCTTCTATATCTCTAAGGGTTCCCTGTACTCTTGTGGACATCACATAGACCGCAGCCCACGCTTTCACTTAGAGAGAATTTTAGATTAGCTTAACCCCAAAGAACATTTGTAAACACTGACAAGGATTTCCCAAGCATTCCTAAACTAATGTATGTATTATAAATAGAGAAGCATGTCAGTGGTTAATGCAGGACTAAAGTATAAACGTTCATGTTGTTTTTTTTGTAGAGACAATTTTCAATGTAGAGACAATTGCTCTCAAACTACGGCACTTTTCAAAAGTAGCAAACTCTGTACAAGTTTGTAGCTGAAAGAACATGATCATCTTGTGAAAAGCAGTGTGTTGGATAACAATCTGTCCAGTCTTGTCTCTTTTGTAATGTGCTGCATTCATCAACTAAACTTTGAATGGTGTAGCATGTTATTCCATACATTTATAATAAAGTTGATGAGATCACTTGTAAATGTCTTAAAACACTGAAATGGTGTCCTCTCCAAACCTTACAAATTAAAAGGTGGGTAACAAACACAAAGATGATGGTTGGGTCAAGTGACAACAGAGAACAAAAATCTAACTGATTCCACAAACTGAATAGGCAGGTAAACAGGATTCATTTGATCAAAGTTGATTTATATATATATGTGTGTGTGTGTGTATTTTATTTTTTTATTATTATTGTCTAGTAAATTTGTGTACTGCTGATTGAGACATACTCCTTAGATCACAATCCCTTCCTTCACGCATGAGGTCAAAATTCTGAGCTACTCTACTGATTCATGCGTCACAGGCTACTAACCAGGGTCCTTATACAGACTCGAAGCACCACCCACTCTTCAAACTGCCTTTTTCCATGCAGCAGACTTTTATAGCCGATTCTGTCAACAACTTCATTTCCAGCACAAAGACAAAATTACATCAGACATTGTCAATGATAACTGATCGGTCCATTTATGAGCTAAGACGTAACAGTCGTTGTGTAATTGCTTCTGTAAATTAAGGCCTGTTGTTTTTCATTCATTCATTCCTCACTTCATTTGTTAAAAAAGTGGTTGAAAAGTATTTGTCAATAAATGTTTAGCTGTTATAAAAATGGCATTTCATTATACTGCATAAAAACGAATAAATAAATGAAAAACTCAACCAAACCATAAAAAGTGATTAACCAATCTCACTTACAGAAGTCCAGAAGACTCGAGATGTGTCAGAGTTTACTAGAATGGAATGACTGGCTTTGTTTTATTATTTACACATTTTAAAGGTTATTTGGTTAATTACAGTGTCTGTGTGTATTTTAAGAGCTCGGTGGGATGCCCCCTGTATCCCTCTGAACTGTGCCAGGCACCCCTCTGGCTAGCCTTCATCTACTACCCAGCCTGCTCAGCACCCACCACAGACACACACACACTTCCTCCCTTTGCGGTTAAACATCATTTTTAACCTCCATGGTGATCCAGTCCCTGCAGAGGTTTCTATAAACCAGATGTGCAGTCCCATTTAGCCAAGTACAGTGAACACACATCAATTCCACATCATATTTCATGTTTTTTAAATGTTTAATTTATTATTATTATTATTATTATTATAAGTAGTAGTAGTAGTAGTAGTAGTAGTATTGTTGTTGTTGTTATTATTTTGATTTTCAAAGTCTTCTGATGACATTATGCACAGTAGAGGGTAAAATAATAAAAATCAAACACTAAAGTGCATGCATAGCAGTGTTTAGATCTGAGTTACAAAACTGCTGACCTGTTTGGGTGTCTAACACACACAACCGACCATGATTGAGTTTGAAAGATCAGGGTCTCTTCTCTCTGCAGGTGAGATTTACAGTATATTTGTACAACTAGCTGAGGCACCTGCTGAGTGGTGGGAAGACTCACATGGAGCATGCTTGCATGCATACTAACGCTCTGAGGCATCTTTGCTGTCCAGTGAAGAAGAAGCGTGTGACTATCCTGCAGTCAGAACAGCACGGTGCAATCAGCAGAGGATTCCATTGCATAACTGGGAATGGGCAAGGACTAAATTTGGAATTGTATGTTTTTTGCAAGTGAATTTCATGAAAAACTTGTTCATGCTTTTATGGCTTAAAAATAAATTTGGGAATAGGACATTTGGGGCAGTTGTTGCCTAGAGATTAAGGTGCTGGACTCATAGGCAGAAGGTTGCCGGTTCAAATCTCCCGCTGCCAGATTACTGCTGTTGGGCCCTTATCCCTCAAGTGTATAATGTAAGTTGCTTTGGACAAAACCGTCTGCTAAATGCTAAACATGAAAATGTAATGGTGTAATATCGCACTCTTTGATATCTGCATTATTTTCATAATGAACTTACACACATGCAAAAGTTTAAAAGATAAAACATTTTTATTTAAAGAGCTTGTCGGTGCTTTCTATTTGCATTTGAGTTTGCCTTTTTTATTGTGCAAAAATCATTTTTAAGCTGGAAATATAAACTAAACTTGCACAGTTCAAATTACATTAACCACTGTCTTTATTATTATGCTGCAATGTGACACTGTGGGGTATGGTTGTGTTCATGTAAGCATGAAAACATATCTGTAGGTGTAGGAAACAGCGAGGGGTTTTGGGTGTGAAAAAGCTATTTACATGCAATAACCAAATAATAATGAAGACACATCGGGGAGGAGAAAGCAAAAACATTAAAATCATCAGTCATTAATTCTCACCCAGAACAATGAGAAAACAATCCACTAGAGGCCTGGCACAAAAGTGTTTGAATTGAAAGTGAAAATGATTAAAGAGCTCTCTTAATGAAGTGTTAATTGCTGCAAGGAGTCGGATGAAGGTTGGTGCGGTGGAGCCGACTGCACTGCTGTTCTGCGCTGATCTAAACAGATTACTGTTGAGCCGCCTTTTTTATTTCCTGGGCCTGAAAGAAGACATGAAGCCTCTACCAGGCATTTTACGGTGTTAAAAGAGCAATTTTCTCCAAAAAAGGCTGACATCGCCATGACATAGCCCTGGCAATAAAAGATTCAGAGCAAGTCATTCGACCATCGTGATAAAAGAGAACAGCAGAAGCCTGGTGTTGATGATTAAATTAGTTTTTCCCACTTCACATAGCAGCTGGGGTCTAAAGAATAGTGTGTATTTGAGGTGTTTGTAGATAATCCCCCACTAATCCACACAGATGTTCAGGGTGTGAGATGCAGATTTTCCACACTTGTCTTTAGTGTTAAACCACATGGGGAAAGTGAGAGCTGGGTAAATAAAACAGACATTACTCTATCGTCTTGTTAACTGTCCAGTGTACTACTGTAAAAAAAGCACTGATATAAACCTTTAAGTTTGAGCCATGGTACTAGTGTTTGATGTTAAGACCAATGTACACTGTATCTATAAAGCTGACCTAAGGCCATCCACTCAGATGGTACATCCCTCAGTGCAGCACTGAAAGAACTATGCATAAATGTATATTTTTAATTAAACAAAATGTCCAGTACATTGCTCTAATTGCTGACATATAATTTTGAACAGGAAGCTTTAGTCATATCTCCTGGTTCTTTTAACTTAACATATTTATCCTTTTAAAAAATGACCTTCTCTCTCTCTCTCTCTCACACACACACACACAGACACACACACACACACGTTTTACAGCATTCTGGTTTAAACCCCACCATTGCCAGCCTGTTGCTGTTGAGCCCTTTAGCAAGACTTTTAACCCACATTTGTTCATACTGTAACTGTAATTTAAGTCGCTTTAAAGAAAGGTGTCTGCTAAATGCTTGCCTTCATGTGAACTAATAATAAAGCAGCACAAAGGAGTCTGTGAAACATAGTTGATAATACATTGTAGCACTTATAATAAAAGAGTGCAGTGTTACCACAAACTGTCATGATGCTTTTTGTTACAGGGCAAAACAGACTTTAATGATTAAAATCTCATTGCCCTGCCTAATTATCTACCCCACCGTTTGGGAAAATACATTACCATTGTCTCTAACCTCTGCCTCTCAATTACCTCCATCATATTTAGACATCCACCTCCACTTTAATATTCAACATCTCAGCCTCTCTAAATGAGTCCTATATTGTCTTTCTCTTGGGCCTTTTGTGCTGTCTAAGAAGGTACAGTCTTTCACTTACCCTTATCAGAGAAGCACATTAATGGCCATCAGAGGACTCTGTTCTCTTTGAACGGTTTACGGTGCCTAGCTTTGATCATAAGTAGTGCTTGCTTCACAGAGAGCCCGAGAAGATGTCTCTTTGATATCGCCGTGCATTTACATGTCAATGAGTGGCAAGGAAGATGGGAACCCGAGTGACTCTTTATTTTCTGCCTGAGTACCATCCTTCTGTACAATAATGTCCTGGAGAACAAAAACATCTGCAAGCCAAATAGGTAAACACACAAATTTGCTTAATACCTGAAAAATAACTTTGTTGCTTAGCAGGGGCTAGTAGTAGTAGTAACTTGGATTCAATAAGGTTGTCATGTTGAATATTAAACTTTAGGTGGATGTCTAAATATGATGGCAGCAATTGAGAGGCAGCAGTTAGGGGGCAATGGTAAAGTATTTTCTTAAACTGTGAGGTAGATAATTATGCGGTACATAATTTCATTAAATTCTGTTTTCTCTGTAACTAAAAACTTTTTTGTGTTTATAGGATTGGTATAAACCTTTTTATTAAAAATATGTCCACGCAAGAAGGATGGGTCCCTGCTGAGTCTGGTTCCTCTCAAGGTTTCTTTCTGTATTTTTAAGGAGTTTTTCCATGCCACAATCACCCTTGGCTTGTTCAACGGGGGGGTTTTGGTTTAGTTTGACTTAACTTGAGGTGGTTGCTGTATACCAGGCTGTTCGTAGCTCATTTGGCTGTGTCAGGAGCCAGAGTGCAGTGCGTCTTTATGGACTTTCATTAGACGACATTTTGAGCCTCATTTGAAATCAATCCCCCCTCGGACCCTTGCAGCAGCTACATTGTCAGGTGGATGACAAATGAGGCAGGACACGGGGGCTCCGGGTGGACACCCCCCGTCCATCCTGCTTGGCCCAGTCCGTTAATACAGTATCATCTGGTCAAACCGACAAGCAATTCCCACATCTCATTACCAACAGGAACCATGGGTCATTACGTTGGATGGATTCCCATTAACTGGACCAAAGGTTCGAGACTAAATACAGAAACTTTACAGTCATGCAGCTTCGTGTTTGACACTTTGGTTTAGGAAATGTTTTATTAATATTTTTTGTTAACATTAATTAAGTTTGTTGTAGTATTCAGAATTAATTAAAGAAATTTAAGCCAAATGTCCATTCTGACTCACTGATTTGATGTCTTGATATTGACCAAGACCCTTAAGGTCAACATAGATTACTGTAAGGTCTGTAAATGTCAAGGTACCAATTGAAAATAAGCTGATCACACGCTTACAAAAATATTTTTCTGTTAGGCAAAAATAGACCATTTAAGACCTCCTCAATACACTGCACCAGCTCTCTGAGTTTTCAGAATTAGAGCATAAGCCCAGGCTTAAGAGTGAAGCAGTGAGTGGTATACAAGCTCCTGGCCAGTAAGTGGAGGGTCATGCTGCTTTTCTTGTACTTAGTCTTTCATATGCTCGTCTGGCCTCATCGACCATATGTTTATCCAACAGATTTTATCTTCACACTAGATGGAACAATCAATATTTCTCAACTAAGCAGAGAATGAATGTATACATGTGTGTGCGTGGGTTGTACTTCAATACTAAAATGCCGCAAAACATATATAAAATCTTTTAAAATAATTTGAATGATGAAAGATTTTTTGAACCATTGTTAATTATCATTATTATGTGACTGAACTATTAAACTAACACTTAATACCAACTCAAAGACCTACTGGACTGGGTGTTTCTTTGTGCATTGTGCCCATTGAAAAGCTGGGTTAGACCCTACCACAATCCCCCTCATCCTCCTGTGACCCTAATTGGACTAAGAATTTAAGAAAGTTAGTGAGTGATATGCACCCATTCAGTTTAAAACCCTTATACTCGCCTTCAAAGCCAAAAATGGACCAGCACCAAGGTACCTTCGGGGTCTAATCAAACCCCACACTGTACCTTGCAGCGTCAGAGGCACCCGTCTGGCCTGACTCAATCGTCAACCCAGGACTCAAGGAAGGCAAGCATCTTCTCTGTACTTGCACTTGCAAGTGGTGGTATGAGCTTCACTTGACTGTCCGAAATTCTGAGTCTCTTGCTATCTTCATAACACGAATAAAACTCATCTCTTTAACAAGCACTTTAACTGATTTGTACTTCCAAATTGAAACACACACACACATGATTGGTTCTGACAGGGTTTCAATAGAGTGGTATTTTGAACAGGTGTCTACTTACATTAGAGAATGGTAATGACTTCTACGGAAGCACTTCTATAAGTCGCTCTGGATAAATGCTGAAAATGTAATGCAAATGTATAATAATGTTTCATGATAGCCAACTCAGGTTTGGGCTTTAAACACAAAATATGTCAGATCAAGAACAATTGCTACCTTTTAAATGAACTAAGGATAGGCTGCCCATGAGTCGGCGGGTGAGAGTTAGCTTCATTCTCCACAATCGAGTGGGCGTTGTTATTAGTGGAGAGGGAGCATGATGCTGTGTGGCAATTGGCCGTGCTAAAGTCGGGAGAAAAAGGGAGAAAATGCCCAAACAAGATATTTAAAAATAATAAAAATAATTGAATAAAGAGAATAAAGAGCTAAAACTCGGTCTACAGTAAAGGCACTGGGGTAGCTCAAGTTTACAAAGGGACGATGCTCTGTGATGAGCAAAGCAATTGCAAAAAAATTCAAAGAAGTGGTGGAACCCATCGAAAAAGAAAAAATGCTGACCACTAGTAGTTACAGATCTGCAACAGGGATGCACACATACATGTCTCACCAATCACCTCCACTGAACCCCCATCCCACCCTCTCTCTCTGCCAGCACTCCGCCGCCTTCTCTCTCTTCTTTCACTCTCTTTTCCTCTCTCCACCCACACCTGGTTTTTGCTAACTCGGCAAATCATGTGGCTGACAGGTTCTAGAGCCCGTTTAAATAATGCATGGCATTTCTCTTTTAACTTGTCAGTCGCTCCGGTGAAAAATATATCAGCTCCTCTCTGATGTCATTTGTGACAGTGATTCTCCCTGACAGTTCTCCATTAGACCAATGAGCACTCCTTTCTGCTCGCCTATTCTTCTGCTGGTACCCGGGACAAGAAACACATGTTCCGTCTTTTCTGCTTTTTTCCCTACCCTATCTTTCTTGTCTGTTTTTGTCTTTTTTCAAGGATGTATTTATATTTAAAGACTCCATTTCATACAGGTTGACTGAGTAACTCTGCAGCCTTCTCAACCCCACCACTGGGAAACATCACACTAAACATTTACACATTGTTTAAATAATGGAAGCTGCAGGTTATTTTCCAGTTTTATTTACACACTTTGGTTACACTCAGGACAGGTATTTGCTAGTTACACAATATTCAGTTCAAGTTTAATATCAAACACAGTCATGGACAATTTTGTACTTCAAGTTAACCTGGCTGCATGTTTTTATATTGTGAGAGGAAAGAAGCGCTCTCTGAGGAAATCCATGCAGACGCAGGTAAAACATGCCAATTCCACACAGAAATAACTCAGATAACTGTGAGGCAGCAGTGCTACACACCAAGTCACTGTACAACCCAATTAGCATTGCTGTTCTTGAATCTTTCCTCAATTGTTCGATCCCCAGGAGGGAAGGTCTTGGTCCTTTCTGTGTGGAGTTTTCATGTTCTTCCTGTGTCTGCATAAGATTCCTCTGGGGGCTCCGGTTTCCTCCCAAAGTCAGGTTAATAAGAGACACTGAGTAGTCATATAGGTGAATATGTGTGTGTGTGTGTGTGTGTGTGTGTGTGTGTGTGTGTGTGTTTCTCTGTCCTGTGATGGACAGGCTCCCCGTCCAGTGTGTTTATGTGTGCCCTGCACCAAATGAAAAGCTGTGATAGGCTTCAACATGGAAACAAGGCATTTTGTCTGTAAAAAACATAAACACTTTTTAAATAACTGCAAAACATGACACGGAAGGCTATACAAGTGTGTTGTGATGTAAAGACACTAGAGTTAAACTTTTTAGTGGTCTAGTGAAATGACTGGTGAGATCTACTAGAATACTGATATATCTTGAATACAATCTTTCTGCCTTTTTCCAAAAAGCTTAACTGGAAAAGGAAGAACACAGACAAGGCAACACTGGATTTTTTCACTACACAACTAGCTGTGATGAATGAGTCGTTACGTCTTCAATCGGAAAAAAACAAACAAAACAAACTTATTTAAAAGACTCCTGGCTGTAGTAGCCAAAGTTAGCTTGAGCAAACTTTTAAAAGTAGATACATTAAAAATGAGGAAATCAGTGTCTGACACCATAGTTCCTGGCCAATTTGAGTGACAACCAATCAGCCAAAGCAGAAGCATCAATCAAGAAGAATACTAATATAAAAAGGTTTGTTTTCCATAACAGTAGGTAGTGCTTTCTGGTTTCCTCCCTGAAGTCATTGATTTAGAAGACAGAACACGAGGGAGATACAGATACCGTCGCTTTATTCAAGATGGTGGTGGGGTGCAGATTATCCATGTTCCTTTGATGTTCTTATGAGGAAAAAGATCTGGTATCAGAGAAAATGAGTAAGGGTAAAAACAGACCTACAAAGACCTTTACAGCTGGTAGGAATGTAAAGAAAAAAATTGAATTTAAAAAGAGTGTTAAGAGTGTATAAATATTGGGGATTTGCAGCTGTTGGGGAGAAAAGGCGCCTTGGAAGAGCTAGAGCTTCAAGGCCAGAGGTTAAAGTTATCCACACAGAGGTTTAGAGGCTGTTTGTTTAACTTGAGGGATGCAACAATGCTAGAACAGATTCCAGCAAGGTCTCCCTCTGAATCATCTACACTCACTCACTTATCACCTCTTGACCCAAAAACAGAGCATTTATGGTTCGTCAGAAGTGCATTAAAGAGCATTTTTAGAACCCTGGCATTCATTAAACTGTAGAACAGTTCAACATTTCTTAAAAGCGACCCTCATTTTAACCATGATTTTACTGTGACCCAGGCAACACAAATAATGCAATAATGAATTAATTAATTAATTAAAATGGTGGCAATCTGGTCCCACTGTTATATACATGATGTAATGTAAAGGGCAGTTTTGTGTTTATGTGCCTGTAACAATGCAGTAGTTAAATTATTATTTTTTATCTGCAACCAATTTTGGCTCTTTAAAAAAACTGCAGTATGGGATTTTCAGTGGTTCATAATTTATTCATATTAATCCTTATTATCACGATGAAGGATTTAGAAGGTCCTAGCAAGCCATGAATACGACGGAGAGCCTCACTTCTAACTCACTTTAGCATTTGGCATTTTAAACAAACTTGTTATGCATAATTTGGGAGGTGGGCAAAAACGCACATTAAGGAAAGTGAGGAGAACATATTTTCAACACATGGTAGATGCCTTTACCTAGAGCATTGCATACCATGATATTATACAATCTGAGCAGTTACGGTTTAAAGGCCTTGCTCAAGGGTCCAACAGTGTCTTAAACATTAGGCAGCAACTGCAAACCTGGTGCTGTGTGGTATTCACACAATATCTCACCTAGGACAAAGTTCATAGTAAGAGGTAAAATAAAGGATGGATACACAGTATTTAAAATGCTCACTCATTAAAACATAAATAAATAAGAAATAAAAATAAATGCTTGTAAGAATCAAATAAATACATCTTACATTATTTTAATTAAAATATATATGTACTTGTCTTTTAATATTAAAGTGCATTCAATGTGTCAATATACACCATTAAATGTATTTGATGCATATTGGACAGCCATGAAGCAACATGTTTCAAACAGTGCCTCTACTGGGCTTGACTAGCTCAGAAACACATGCAATTGGCTCATATGTATTGGATTCTATTTTCAATTTTATCCCCTCACTACACTGTCCCCATTTAAAAATACAGACACACATACACAACATATGGTCTTCCTGAAACAATCCACCTTATTTATCCAAGCTTGGGATCAGCTTTACAATGCACTGGTTTGTGTCTAGATACATACAGGACAATTCAGTGTCTCCAATTAACATGGTTGCATGTTTTTGAACTGTGGGAGGAAAACATAGCTTCCCAAGAAAACCTATGGAGACACGGGTAGAACATGCAAACTATATACCGAAAGGACCTGGACCACCCAGCGTAGGGATCAAACCCAGAACCTTCTAGCTGTGAGACGTCAACGTTACCCACTTAGCCATCTTGACAGCCCTCATCCTCTTATAATTATTATTAGTAATAATAATAATGACACTTGTTGTAAAATAACTTATGAGTAAGTCTTCACCAATCAACAATTAACATTTTTTTAGTTGTAAAGCTTACAACAGTAGATTTCTCCAGTTGAATTTTGTTAGTCATCTGAACAAATCCAGGAGTGCTGACCAAATTAATACTTCTTTATAATGTGGTTTGTTTGCTAAAATTGCAACTAAAACACATAAATTACTAGTTAGCAACACTTGTGAAAAGGAGATTGATGATTGAGTTGGCTTTTATTTCCAGGCATTTAAACTGGCTTGACATATCAAATGGAAACTCATGTATTTATGTCTACTGCATATTCAGCCTCACGTACTGTGTGTGTGTGTGTGTGTGTGTGTGTGTGTGTGTGTGTGTGTGTGTGTGTGATAGAGTAACTTGAGGGGAGATGGGGAAGACATACCCTATTGCTTTTAAATAACAAGTAGCATTTGTGCCTGTGTTTGCTGTTGTTTATTGTGATGAGAGTTAGATATAGTATAATGTGTGTGTGTGTGTGTGTGTGTGTGTGTGTGTGTGTGTGTGTGTGTGTGTGTGAGAGAGAGAGAGAGAGAGAGAG
>JAYDZG010000014.1:7372190-7383618 GCA_034509265.1 Microcambeva bendego
GGTGTTATGAGAGCCGAGGTTGCTCTGATAGTGGCCTTCAGCTCTTCTGAATTGTTGGGTCTGGCGTATCATATCTTTCTCTTCACAATACCCCATAGATTTTCTATGGGGTTAAGGTCAGGCGAGTTTGCTGGCCAATTAAGAACAGGGATACAATGGTCCTTAAACCAGTTACTGGTAGTTTTGGCACTTTGTGCATGTGCCAAGTCCTGTTGGAAAATGAAATCTGCATCTCCAAGTTGGTCAACAGCAGGAAGATGGCTGCATTGACCTTAGACCTCAGAAAACACAATGGACCAACACCAGTAGGTGACATGGCACCCCAAACCATCACTGACTATGGAAACTTTACACTGGACATCAAGAAATGTGGATTATGTTCCTCTCTTCCTCAAGACTCTGGTACCTTGATTTCCAAAGGAAATGCACAATTTACTTTCATCAGAGAACATAACTTTGCATCAATGCTTTCTTAGCAGTGAAGGCAATCCCAGCATTCAGTGCAGCACAACTTTCTCACAAGATTTCACAAATATGAAGGATGAATGCAAGTACATTGAGAATGCATTTCTAAATGTAAATAAAAGATCACTGATTTTCATTTTGTATTGAGGTTACAAGTCAATTTAACTGTTTTGGCATGTGGAGGGAGATGTTAGCTGACATGCCAGCAGATAATGCCACCTTAACCCACTGGTTTGAACTGAAAACTGTGGAAACATAATCTTTGTAATCTCTGTGGAAGTAGTGTGTCTAGATAATCTGACTTATTAGTTCAATGACTTCTCTCTTTAGTTCTTAAAAATATCTGTCTTTCTGGGAGTGTCTGAAAAATACACATACTTGCATTTGTAGGGTGCATAAATAGAGGTGTCCTGTCTATCATTACTGCACAAAACATCAAGCTTTGCATAAATTATTAATATATTAATACATTTTAATTTTGAGGTCCCTAAAGTACCAACCATTTAATCCCCCTACTGTTTTTATGATGCACAATTATGCATGCACTGGTTAAAAAAAAGAGTATAATATGGGAAACTGCAGTTGAAGTGACCACAGGACCAAAGCAATAATCAGCCGATGCAGCAGCTTTTTTGCATTTATATATTGCATTAAGGTAAAATTACAGTGTGCTTTTCTGCAAAATTAGTTTTTAATTAACTTCCTGTAGCTCCAGCTAAAAGCAAAAAAAAAGCTCATTGCTTGGCAGGTAAAACTTTAAGTTACAAACTTTGGCAGCCACAGTACAGTATGATTTGTACATTGAGCACAAGGCAGGAATTTTGTAGACACAACTCGAATCCTTCACAGGACTTCTGTCATCTCCCAATTCCACCACCCCACACCCCAGCAGAATCTTGAACCAAGATCTAAGAAATAATGGTCTAGTGTAATAGACCACTGTGCCACTTCAGTGTCCCCTGGAAAACATGTCCCTTTCAATCGTTGAATTTAATTATTATGAAGTGGAGACAGCCAAAACTTGTCTTTTTCTTTGTAGATTTGTTCTTTATGATGCACACTTGTTCATAGTATTTAATGCCAAGTCTCAACTTGGAATGTATATTATAGCATTTGAAGAATTTCCAGAGATGTGTGTCCCTCTAAATTAAAGGAAAGTGCTTTCTGAAAGTAAATGCTGTTAGTACTGCAAACGAGGGTACAGTTGGCAAGGTGGTGGAGGCTCACAACTGCCTGAAATAATGACAAATATACACTAGGAGAATAGTTTTCTCATTTCACAACACTGTGCTATCTCTCGACTGTGAATTAAAACTGGAATGGGAAATCTAAGCTGTGTTTGGTCTGTGGGAGTTTTGATCTGTACGTGTCATCACCAGTCATTTCAAAGGGGTGGTAATTATGGGTGGCAGAGAAATTTGATTAATTACTTATTGTAAATACTGTGAAGTGTGTCAAATTCTGTTCTGTTTGATTTTTTTGCTTGAATGTTTCATTACTGATATGTACTTTAAACATCACCTACAAAGAAAAAAACATTTAAATAGTATTATATTGTATAAGTATACATTGTATATATATAGAACAATAAGAATTATTATTATTATTATTATTATTATTATTATTTGTCATATATGCATATACACATATCCTTTCTCGCATATCCCAGCTTGGTTGTTTATTTATTTTTTCCTTCATTTTCAGAAGCTAGTTTTAGATTGCAGAGTTAAAGGCATTGCTCAAGGGCCCAACAGTGGGAGCATGGTAGATATGGAATTCAAACTCTCAGCCTTTGAACTGATAGGACAAAGCTCTGCCCACTATTTAATAAACTATTATATGCACACTGCTCGGGTCTGCTTTTACCATTCAAACAGCTGCAAAACAATAGAAAGTCTGACAGATCCCTTTATTTAAACAATTTACTAAAACATTTCAACCCGAGGAGTAGTGCTATTTTGGGATAAACTGCTCCTCCAACATGAGCGACTGAATGACTGTGAAAGGTATGCAACTCATATTCTATGCCATTCGGTCAACAGACTGAACATCTTAATGAGCACCTGACTGAACACTTTTCAACACAAAACAAAAAATGTAAGGGAAAGTTTTTTTTACCCTCACAGTCCAGAGTCTGATGTGAATTTTAAACGTGTGTGAATATGTTACTAAGAAATCGTTTTTCATTTTTAACAGTCAGACATTTAGCAGAAGCTGTTATCACAAGTAATTTACGATTGAAAGAGACCAATACACACATCCACATAATGTACAAGCAGTGATTCCAAAGCATCCCTTTAACCCCACAGACTTTTCAAAGAAAGAGCCATCCAAGTCCTCAATGACTGATTCTTAAGATCACAACTTAGCAAAAATAAATGGGCCAAATGTTCAAAACGTAACGAGACACTGCTCCCTGGGTAGAAGAGTGGAGAGCACTTTTTCTCTCTTATTCTCTCGTTTTCTTTAGTCTCCTTCACTCACAAAACTCTTACTTCTTCTTTTGCACCTCCCTCTCTCTAAGCACGCCACATTTCTCACTTTTCACCCCCTTCTGTTTCTTAATTCTTCTCAAGCTGCCTCACATCAAATTCTTTAATTATCGGAGCGGCATGTATCGCAGCTCAAGACAAAATTTTCACTCCAGGGTGTGACACAAACAAAAGTGAGCGCAAAAGCCACAAATCTTGATAATGAGTGCTTACTCGTGCGGATTCATTTGGATGTATTTAAAAAGCTCCTCTTAATCCATCAGACAAAGACAGATGCCGGTCAGATGTGTATTCATCTGTGACGATGTGTACCTCTCTGTTATTTTAAATGTATGATGAGGTAGTTCAAAAAGTGAGAAGCAGGTGGTGATGAAGATAAAAAGGAGAAAATAAAAGTATGGTCGGTAGCACTGTCGCCTCACAGCGAGAAGGTACTGGGTTTGATCCCCAGGTGGGGTGATCTAAGTCCTTTCTGTGCGGAGTTTGCATGTTCTCCCTTGTGTCCGTGTGGGTTTCCTCCGGGTACTCCAGTCCAAAGACATGCTATCAGGTTGATTAGAGACACTGAATTGTCCTGTAGGTACCTGCAATGGACTGGCGCCCCATCCAGGGTGTTACTGTGTGCCTTGCGCCCGTTGAAGAGCTGGGATAGGCTCCAGCACCCCTCCCGACCCTAATTATGATAAGGGGTTAAAGAAAATGAACTGAACTGAAAAGTGTGGTCGTATGAGAAAACTACAAGAAGAAAATCAGAAGTTTTATAACTTTGTCACTATAAATTAATGTTTTTAGTTTAATTTAATGTTCAATTTTCTCAAAAGTGTCTTTATTTCTTTTAGTATAAGGGTTCTTCAAATCGTTTTTTTTTCTCATTTTATTTAATTTTAAAACTTTTCTACAAAGGCAGAAAAAATGTTTTGGTTGAAACTTTAGCCACTGATGCAGTGCTGCTTTCATATCCTCACATGGAAATCTTCTTCCCCTTGAATCTTATCTGATTGGCGCAAAAATCAGATTATGCTAAATCCAAACAATAATCTCATTCTAACTCATCCAATTAATACTCCTGCCCTCACCATTCATAACCAAAATATAAAAGAGATATAAAAATATAAAAAATATCTAATAAATCCCAAGAAATTGTCCAGAGGAAATCAACCATCTTTACCTGACAATAGAAATAATTGCACACATGACATTGTAATTTAGAGTGCAATCTGCCTGGCCACCACTGCTGGGATCTCAAGTTACAATATCATCTGTGACCAGCCAGATACCCATTACTAGCTGTTTCTGGAATCCAGCCAGGAATGTATTTGTCTTTTATCAACAGAGGATATTCTCAAAACCACTTTACAAAATTGAGAACCAAAAGATCCAACATACCTGTTGAACAAACCAAGGGTGAAACTAGCAAAGAAAATTTTTTCAAAAATATTTTTTTCTTCTTCTTTCAACTGTTCCCGTTGGGTTTGCGATGACAGATTATGATCCACATTATTTATTTGGCATAGTTTACCAGATGCCCTTCCTGAAACAACCCTCCCTATTTATCTGGGCTAGGAACAGCACTACAATGACTTGTTAATGCATTCTAGTTGGTAGAGACCCTGAGGACAATTTTCTAGTTAATCTGGCTGCATGTTTTTGGACTGTGTGAGAAAACCGGTGCACCCAGAGGAAACCCAAACAGACATGGGGAGAACATGCAAGCTCCACTCACAAAGGACATGGATCGCCTCACCTGGAGATCAAACCCAAAACCTTCTTGCTGTGAGGCGAGAGTGCTACCAACTTAGCCACCATCCCATCTAATTTACAAAAATAATAATTAAAACTAAAAGTTATAATTAGCTAAACAAGTACTGGTTCTTGTCATATCTAGCAAGAACTGCATTTTTGGCACAGCAGTTTCAACTTGCAGGCTGCAACCTCAGGTACTTAAATAGAGCTTTGTAATATTGAAGAAAGTCACAACTGAAGAATTCTCCCCTTAATACTACATCTTTATTATTCTCAGCACATCACCCCAGGAACAAAGACACACACAGTGTTCAGGTCCTTACAGTGACTGTTTTGTGTTATGTCATGTACCTGAAACATGCAATAATGGGCCAGGCTTGTTTATATTGTCTTTAGCAGTGGTCTCCCTGATAATTAAAAGTAAGAATGAGAGATATTTATTATAAATGGACCACACAACTCTCAAAACCATAAGTGCTTATTTTCCAGTGAGACATCAAGACAAGAGCCCTCTAAACTTCAGAACACTGTTCTCTTACCTTGAGAGCTCTGTGTCAAAAGAGGCCCTCAGGATTGCCCTCATCTTTCATCACAAAAGATCATTCACTCTTTCAAAGAAAGGCCACCAAGATCCACTTCAAAGCTAATACTGGACGGATTTATAAAGTCTTTATTGTTCTGTTGATTAATCACTGTCCTTTTATTATTTTATTTTATGTGTTATTTTTCAGTAAGACCATCCACACCATCACATCTAATGTACAACACATTTAATTCAATATTGTTATGCACTCATTACAGAAAATATTTCCAGTTGCTTATTTGGTTGGTATTAATTCTCGCTTATCTCACATAGAAGTGAACCTTAAAAAGCCTGAAAAAATTATAGTCTGTTCAGGTTGTAACAGGTTAGTATGGATGTTATGTAGCCTTCTAAAACAAAGGTGTGGAAGGTGATATAAATGTTCAACGTTGTCCAACTACTCTGGCCTCCTCATTCCCCAAACTTTCATCGCATTGCACATTTGTGTGACCACCTTGATTGTCATATTCGCTCTGTGGATGCCCCCCATGCACCCTCCAGCAGCTGTGTGGCTCCAGATGCCAAAGACAACCTACCAGGACCTTACTGGGTCACTCCCAGACTACTGTCCTTGCAGCACATGGCAAGAGTTTATTAGCGGGACAGCACAGGTAGGGTGTTTCTGAGTAAGAGCAAATAGATTTAAATTGTATGGCCATGTGCAGAAGAGGGGTGAGAGTTCTATTGGAACAAGCTATAGCCTGGTGGTTATGGTACATAACTAGTAATCTGAAGGTCACTGGTTCAAACCTCATCACTGAAAAGTTGCTGCTATTGGGCCCTTGGGCAAGGCCCTTAACCCTCATTGTACACTGTAAATAGCATCAGTGCTTAAGCCAGAGGGTGAATATATTAACACCAATTCATGTGGTAGTCTCAAAATTGGGTGTGTTTAGGTAAATTACTGGCATATTCCTATCATGTCAACAGAAAACACTGATTGAGAAAAACCCAGACATCAGTAAACATTAATTATTGAGTCAACATCCTCATTAATTAATGCAATTGATGAAAATTGTTGTGACGTTGCATAAAGTTGTTAGAAAAAGCATGTGCTTTTTCCAGTCAATGTCTATGGTAGACATTCCAGTAAAATGTTTCCTTTGTTTGGGTTTTACTTATCTGATCCTGGCCAAAATACTTCTGCTCCATGTAATGTCTGTGGTCAAACTAGCTTCATTTATATAGGCACAAAATAATCACCAGTTACAGTCATAGCTATCAGCAAAGAATGTTAATTTTCATTCAACATTTAATAGCAGCTGATTGAAAATATGTGTTGTGTAGTTATAAAACAAATCTGAGCAGCTTCCATGCAATACATGCCCAATCAACTTTCTACTGTAGCCACTAAAATGTAATGATGGTAAGGACATAAATGAAAGCAGGAAAAATGAAGCAAAGCAAGCGCAACCGAGTGAGAAAAAAACTAGAAAGAAATTGAGTTAGAGGGACAGAGACGAGGGGCCAAGGCTACCCAAATGAGTCTAATGTGATTGATGAGCTCGGTCACTCTCCAAAATTCCACCTCCACCACGAGCAGCAGGGAGGTGAAGCAGGAGGAACAGTAAAACGAGAAAGAAGGACTGGCCCAGCACTGATGCTGAAAGCATTGGCCCGATCGTAGAGGAGAAATAATAGTGACAGGAAGGCCGGCCAGGGCTTCACTGCTAGGATTAGCTCCAATAGCCATAATAAATGAAACAAGAGGACCCGAATGAAAACAGTCGGGCACTGACTGGCGGAGGAGTTGATGGGAAGTGGCAGCTCCGCCAGCCCCTGGGCGCCGAATTAGTTTTGCCACTCGATAATTTGACTGATCCACTCCAGTGGCCGGAGAGAGAGAGAGAGTGTAAGGGGGGCAAGTGAGTAGGTATAGGGTCTGGTTAGCCTGTGGGTGAAGTGGAACATGCCGTGTTGATTAACGGAGAGGATGTCTGACCGATGAAGAAAGAGGGCAGCAAAAGACAGTAGACAGAAAGCAGCAAAAGAAGAAGCGAACCTCCACTAAACACCATCTACAACATCTGTGTGATTAGCACACTGGATGGAAATGACCGCTGGTGGGAGAAAATAAAGTTAAGAACAATAAGAGTTATTAGAGTTGAGCATCATATTTCTGATATATGTATTTTATTACTTAATGTAAGAACAGGGTGGCACAGAGGCTCAGTGAGTAGCACCGTCAACTGGCGGCAAAAAGTATTTATTGCATGTTTGGGACTGTTCAGTTTTCACTGGAATTTTGTAAAGCAACAGTGAGCTACGTACCTACATAAGTAGCTTCCTCAGTAGGAAGGATTCTAATAATGTATCAATTCTATAAATCTGAGTTTGCCACTCAGAAGTCATCCACTATATTGGTATTTTTTTTCAGAACAGTTCTACATAATTAATGCTGGTATTGCCTTAAGTTAAGGAAACATCAAATGCTTCCTTAATACTGAGTAAAAATACCTGGCAAATTTAAGGTATCTTACTAGCCAGCATGTAACTAGGTTGATGTAGAGGCCTTACTAAGTTTTCAAATGCACAAATGTGTATTTGTGTTGTGGATGAAAGCAACCAACAAACAATAAAGCACTGACCACAAATGTCAGCAGAACAATACAGCATACTAAACTACAAGTATTGGAGAGACACAATAATGCATTCTAATATGCGAATAAATTAAATTGGCATGGGGTAGCTGCCCCGTCCCCTAAGCAATAGTAAGAAAGTGAACATCCCCTTCCAGTGAATGAGAGAGACATGAAGATATATTGTGTAGTCTTTCTTGACACCTGATCCAGGGTGTCGATTGTTTCTAGATGACATTGGACACACCACAACCCAGACCAGGATCAGAAAGTTAGTAAAAAGGTAAAACCAAAAAAACATATCTTTCCCCTAGTTCTCTTTCTTTACACACCGCTACTGCACTTTAAGGCTAACCTTTGTTTAACCTTACTGAATGTTGAAAGCACATTTCACCACAGACTTATTAATTTGGACAAGGTCACCCTTTAATATTCATTTTATTACCAGATCAACAGAACGGAGAAGGAAGAAAAGTGCAGATGAGGACACACATGAGGACAGTGTGTAAAATTAGCTTGACTTTATTGATGTGCTATTGACAGTCTTGCTTTTTTCTTGTTCTTTTTTAAAAGGGGTGGAAATGTCAACACGGCCGATACGAGGCCAACCAGCAGAGTAAGCACAAAAATAGCCATTTACATACTGCACTGAATTCAATGAGTAGCACTAGCTGCAGGAGTGAGTGTGTCCTTCACACAAAGCGCAGACTATTTTTGGCCATGGTTTGAGTGCAAGCTTCTTGTACTTCAGGTGTCAAGATTAATAAATGAGACCGAAATTTGTTGGTTATAGTTGTCGAACCACAATCATTTGCAAATGGCCATTAAGCACAGACAATCCAACATAAATCTCTATGTATTTGTGATATCAAATTGTTGTGTTCACTATGTGGACCATTCCCTGCTCCTTCTCCAGCAGCTGTGGGATGCACTGAAGTCAGCATTGCCCCAGATACTTGGAATAATCTACCAGGACCTTACTGATTCACTCCCAGCCCATGTTTGTTTGTTGATCAGGATCTTAACATCTTAACATTTTAAAATGTTTTACCCCCATGACAGGAAAAGTTTTATCAGTACACAAGTTATATAGAAACACAGTCATTGACAATCCTCCAATACACCTCAGGTGCAAGATTTTGGACTGTGGGAATAAACTGGGGTACCTGGGGTAAACCCACGCAGACACTGGGAGAACCAGCAAACTCCACACAGAAAGGACCCAGACATTCTCTGAGGCGACAGTGCTAGCCACCATATCGCCCCTCCCAGCTCCTCTAGCTGCTCGACAGTGTATTATCTCCTTAGATATGAATGTGAGTGTTAGTGTGTATGTGTGTGTTTGACCTGTGATTTTCTGATGTACTGGTGATGCTGTGTTTCCTGCCTTATGCTCAGTAAATCGGATCCACTGGTAGGATGCTGCAGTGGAAAAAAATGAATACCATTCAGCGTTTGGGTGTGTATTTAGCAAACTGCATTAAAATATCATATAGACACTGGGTTGCGTTAAACAGCTTTAAACTAAAGCTTATTCTCAATGTCACATCTCTTCACACTCCACTAATTATTCCATTTAGTAGTAATTTGTTCTTTCATTTCGAACACCGCTGCGCTGGTGGCGAGGATTATTACCTCAACCCGACTCCGCTGATTGAAATAATGAGGTTACAGTTCTTACAGTAGATCTGAGCCTAAGGTAGCAGATCAAGGTGTGATTCTATTCGACACGCCAACATGTTCATAATCCAGCAGAATTAATTCCATTACTAGCACACACAAACCGACTAGCAGTAAGCATAAGAGGTTTTAAAGTGAAGAGTCGAAATGCGCTGCCCTAGGCTGTAATATATAAAATCAACAGGCAAGCAAAAACGCAGTTACATGAACACACATACACACCACACAGTTGTCAGGAGCGTGAGTTACTGACTCCAAACTGTCAATCAAGCCCCTTTTACTAATTAAGTGGCTAATTATAGCGCAAGCCCTGCCAAGCATAGATATGATAAGGAGGCCAATGGCTGACAAACAGACTGATGAGTATCACACAGTTGAGGAAGTAGGTGGACGTCTCAATAATTATTAATTCTTCAAAGATGACATTCAATAAAGCTGACTTTGTGAAATAATGGAATCAAAATGCTGCTGTGCACGTGGTTTAGTTGAAGCAGGCAAAAAATGCTTTAAAAAAATCATGGTATTTGGGACACTGGAGACTGAAGTAACCTAGTGAAGAGGGATTTGGGCTATCAACTAGAAGCCCAACCCCAGGCTCTACTACATTTACATTTTCAGCATTTATCACACTTATATCCAAAGCGACTTACACTACAGTATACAGTCTAAGCCATGAGGGTAAAGGTCTTCATTCAAGGGCCCTACAGCAGCAACCTGGCATTGCTGAGGTTTGAACCAGCAAACTTCGGATTACTAGTCCTTTACCATAAACTCTAGGCTACGGCTGGCTGCTAAGAAGCCACGGTTGTGTGCTTGAGCAAATCCTGTTTGGTCCAGGGTGTTATCATGCCTCATGTTCACTGTTGTCACATGACCAGATGCACTGGGACCGTAACCAGAATAAAAAAAGAATGGATTAGGTAGTTAGAGATAGATAGACAGACAAACAGACATGGAGACAGACAAGACAGTCCTGAACATCCAATTTTGACTGTTCAAATTCAAGTTGAGTACAAACCCCCACATAAGTTGTTCCTGAAAACATAAGATGTTGTAGTCACACTGGCTAGAAATTCCATATTATGTATTCAATTAGCCTGACCGTAGAAAACCCACATAGGGAGAAATTGCAAACTCCACCTCAGACCCTGGACCTTTTTGTTATGATGTACCTGTGCTTCCAACAGAGTCACCATGCCTTCCTACTCCATTATAAAGTACAGTTAAAGTATAGAAGTTACCTAAAATAATACGGCAGGTAATAAATGCAACACAAAACACTGAACATTGCCCAAACTTCACTTTTTAGCCCCGCCTAACTCTCTTTCAGGTGAACACATGATTACTGTTTAAAGAGGACAAAATGTTTGAAACAAAGGAAAGAAAAAAAAACAGTTCAGTTTTTTCCTGTCCACTCGACTCTGCTTAGCAGATCAATGGAGGAACCGAAGTAGAAGTAATGGGAACTCAAAAGGACGCAGTCAGGCTTGTCTTCCTGACAAGAGCAATGGAAATAAGCACTTAGCCATTCTCTCTCTCTCTCTCTCTCTCTCTCTCTCTCTCTCTTGCTTCCTCGCTCTCATCATGTCTGAATAAGTATACGCTTTTGTAATTATGTCTTTGTTTTTTTACAGGCTCTCCCTGCAATAATGGATCTATTCAGACGACTCCTGTGAGAGCGTTTGAAGATGCACTGGCCGCTCTGTGATCCAAATAAAAAATAATAAAAATAAAACTGCTCCGCCTCCCCTTTATGAAACATAGCCTTCATTAAACAGGGATTGAGGGCCACCCACCTATGCACCAAGGGATATGTGTACGTGTGTGTGTGTGTGTGTTTTACAGCCAGCCTTAATATTAATTTTAAATCCTATATACAACTGAAT
>JAYDZG010000014.1:7400333-7412192 GCA_034509265.1 Microcambeva bendego
AAACAAGAGAAAATATGTTCTGCTGTATATGTGTGTACTGATGTCTACTGAGAAAATTAATACAATAAAATTCATAATTATAACATGAATTCATAATTATATCTGACAAAAAGGCATTCCAGCTACTGTAAATTATCCCATATAAAATATTAATTAAATTTTGTGGCACTCAGCAGATTAATGAAATGGCTTACAGTCTCTGAGATCCAAGTTTGATTATCATCTGTGTTTTTCACCACCCTGACACCTACACAGTGATGTGTGGCAGTGTCTGTATGGACTGAAATGGTCAGGTATGGGTTCCTGATTGCTGCTGCAATTATAAACGTTGCTGGCACAACTGTAGATCGTGGATACCATGATGGTGTTTGGCTCTCTACTGCACTCTGTGAGATCACACCTCTGGATGGTTAATAGAAGAGGTCAATGGAAAAAAATCCTTGTATGGTGATTGCCTGAATTATGATTGGATTATTAGGTGTACCACTGACTAAAAATATTGACTATTGCAGTAGGGCTAGTGTAATTGAGCACATAATGGCTCAAAAAAATACAAACATGCATTTACATACCTGGATCATGGTCCAAAAAGGTGAGTGTGAATAAGTGAGTGAGTCAATAAATAACCAAATAAATAAACAAAATGATGTGATTTTAAACAGATAATTGTAATCATGACACAGTGACACCCAGGACTGGGTGCAAGTCCATCACAGGGCAGACACATCTATAGAGCAATTCAGTCTCTCCAAATAACCAAACTGCATGTTTTTGCCCTGTGGGAGGAAACGAGAGCTCCCTGAGGAAATCCAAGTGGACATGGGGAGAACATGCAAACTCCACAGAAATAAAATGGAGTGACCCACCTGGGGATGGGTCCCTTCTTGCTGTCAGAAGGTCCTGGGTTCGATCCCCGGATGGGGCTATCTAGGTCCTTTCTGTGTGGAATTTGCATGTTCTCCCTGTGTTTGCGTGGGTTTCCTCCAGGTTTCCTCCCACAGTCCAAAGACATTCTACCAGGTTGACTGGAGACTCTGAATTTTCCTGTAGGTACCCACGATGGACTGGCGCAGGGTGTTACCATGTGCCTTGTGCCCGTTGAAGACCTGGGATAGGCTCCAGCACCCCTCCCCGACCCTAATTCGGATAAGGGATTAAAGAAGAAGATGATGATAATGTCCCGATCGTTTCTGACCTGGTGTGAGATTTAAAGTTCTGCCATGGTCTGAGATTTAACTAGTCAACATGGTCAGATATGATCTAAGATTTTTTCATCCATGTTTTTTTCATTCAGGTTCAAAGTTCAATGTTCTTATTCAAAATCAATCATTGAAATTAATCAAATAATTTAAAGTATATGCACTAAAATCTAAGAGATTTTACATATTCACCACCAACTAAACATTTTGTGTTCTTTCAGCCACCAAACTGTCTCATACAATATTTTCTACTGTATAAAGTATGTACAGGATCATCATTCACCCTAAAAGGACAATTAAAAAATCACTTAAATTCAAAGATCCATGACATAACAGAGTTTCGCTTACAGGTGCATGTAAAAGTAAAGCTCTATTTTTTCTAACTGCCGCAATTTCTGGGACCTTTCATAGTTAAGAGTTTGTGGTGACAGAGCTTCATCTATGTGACAACATGTCTCTATAGACGCTGACCAGCCCTCCACACCAGCACCACAACGGCCCTTTTGTTCAGTATTATTAACTGAGAGAATTCCTCCGCTTTGGATTTTATTAAAAAAGTGCAGTGAAAGTGCGCACACATTTTTAAGGGGGTCAATGAGCGCAAAAGAAAAAAATGAGAGAGCGAGCGAGCCTGCACTCCCATATCTTTTAAAGAGGAATCTTGGATATGTTTAAGTGGTGCCTTCGACTGACACCACGTAGCTTTTATCTTAAGTAGCCGATGCTCATAATTCCACTACATGGTGCCACTGCGGAACCACTGATGGTATTGAATAAACGTCAAAAGTACCCCCCTTCCCATACACACACACACACACACACACACACACACTGCAGATAACTGGGGAGATAGTATTTACGGCAGATTGAGTGAAATGGGGGAGGAGTCATTTGTTTGCCAGACATTATCTTTTTCCATCAATCACGTCATTCCAAGTGCATTTTTTCATTGTACATGGAAGAGTTCTGCACTGTGCACTTTGTATGAAGGAAGGAATATCTATCTAATCGGAGACCGGAACAGTTCATGGAGACCATCATTATTTGAAATACACACATGCCAACTTGCAAGATTTTTTTTGAGAGTTTAACTCACAACATGCATTTAATGTAAGTATGAGTAAAAAATCTATTGCCGAAAGGTTTAGTAGCAAGTAACAAGGACATTTAAACATAATGTAGTAGGCAGGTGTAGGTGACAATCAATTAACCCACCAAATACACACATTCTGGAAAAGAGACCTGAAACTAGGAGCTGATTGGCCCTGATCTCTAGGCGTATGAGGGGTGGCATTACTCCTCATGCACTGTCGAGTCACATTACTATGACTACTCCCTAAGGGCGTCAGGTTTCATGAGCTGTTTTGGTGGGTATACAAGGTCTGGAATGCTTTTGCCTCATGACTAGAAATGTCCGACATTGTTTGAAAAAGCACAACTAAGTATTCCTAATATCACCCTGTCCCCTTAATTCCCCAAACTTGACTGCCATTGAGCATCTGTGTGAACCCCCATGATTATCATGTTCCCTCTATGGATCTTCACCTATGTACCCTCTAGCAGCCGTTGGGATGTACTGCAGTCAGCATGGCTCGAGATGTGACAACCAAGACCTTACTGAGTCACTCCCAGCCTAAAATTTCAAAAACTTATGACATCACTTTTATTGCACAGCCACCTTCCATTGTGATGCTATTTTCCCAGCGTAATACCATTTTATTGCCATCAGCAAAAGTGTTTGGTTGAGTGAGTAGCAGCTGATGCACCGCTACATCATTGTCACATACAAATCTTCTTTCCCTTGCGTCTTTGAGTGTTCTAAAAAGGTGGAAATCAGATGGCGCTAAATCCGAGCTATAAGAACTCTCAGAAACTCTCCTCCCACACTCACCACTTCCAACCAAAATATAAGTGTGTAAACATTTATATTAAAGATTTCTTGTAAATATTTTTTTATCTTGTCCTGTATTGTGGTAAACATCAGTCATTATTGTGTTATAGAATTGTTAGAGTGCAGGCTTTAGAAGAACATGAAGATGTTGTTTATATTAGGCATTGACAAGATAATTTCTTTACATGCAGCTGGCAATGTGTATGTTGGTGCTTGTAATACACATTAACATACACATATAGTGTGTAACACAGTGAGTAACTGTATATATGTATGAAAGAGAGAGAGAGAGAGAGAGAGCAAGAGAGAGTGAGAGAGAGAGTATGTGTATCTGACGAGGCTGAAGGTCAATAGAAAGTTCAGATTCAGAGTGTTTGACAGGGCCGCTGTTTCTCCCTAGAGAAGCCCTCCCTCCTAAACTGTGCTTGACCCTTATCATTGGTCTGCAGACACACACACACACATTTTCATCTCATTTTAAAAGCCTCCCTCACTATGTTTCCAGATCACTTCACCCTTTCATCCCCTGCACTGCCCACCTTCTCTTTCCCTTCCTTTCTGTGTCTTTCACTCTGCAGGTCCGTATTGACTTTGCATTGAACACTTGATGAGCCTGTAATTTAGCACAAGCAGAAAGATAGAGACAGAGAAAGAGAGGGAGAGACTGTCATCACCTGACAGCATGTACAGACACAGCTCAATGAGGGAGCTTTAAAAATAGAAATGTACCACTGATAAACAGTGCTGTACCTTGGGAGTATCTGTTCCCTCTTTAACAATGGCTGGCAACAGGAATCTCTTTATATTATTTTTAAAGTCTTTTTTGATAAAAATCCACAGTATTGTCATAATATCAATTTTGTTACTGAAACATGGGCCATCAGTCTGAGCAGTCTAAGAAGGAGCCCGAATATCAAAAATACAAGAGAAACACAGCAAGGTGCTTATAGACGCACAAAAAAGTATATAGCCATATGAGGCTGGAAATTCACAGCCAGCTGATTCACATATTGATCAACTGTTTGTTCCAAATAACTGAAATGCCCTTGACTGCAGTCATCACACAGTTTGCACAGATAGTCTGCAATACTAAAAGAAGCTGCATTCACTAAGCCTGGATTACAGGCCTATCGCTGACAATGCAACTTCACATCGTTGGTCTGCAGAAAATCCAACAGATATTAACCTTGTTGAACCTCAGGCACATGCTTAATTACATACAAACACTCATCCTGACACACCTTTTCTCCTCACTCTCTCAAATCCCAAGCTTTGCATCACACTGAATTAAAGGACACTTGCTTTCCATAATGGTGCCACTTACGACACCAAAGCTGACAGCGGTCGGCTTTCTTCGGCCTGCTCGTCCCCTACACTCAAAGGCTTTTTTAAAGCCAGTGGAGAAGGGAGTGATGGAGGGATTCCATTTGACACGGAGGATTGGGAATTGGCCTCCAGACAATGGTGGGAGGCTGGCATGCGGATTAAATCCTCCAAGATTATCAACCAGCCTGCCGATTCTGGGCGGGTGGAACAGCGATCTGTGAAATGCCGAACAAACCTGCTGCTCAGTGTCTCAATGTGGATTACTGTCACTCAGCATTCTGAGTGAGAAAGAGAGTGAGGGATGGGGAAAAACGAGGGACTCAGGACTCTTTATTTAACAGCCGGCACCCTAATCTGTATCCAAACAGTGCAAAGAGGGAAAATGTCATGGGAACATGTAAACGCAGAGAACCACTGGCTCTTGTACCTACAAACAGAATCGCTTCCAAATATTTCCTTTTATTTATCCTCCCAGGAAGTACAAAAATGTGTTTTTGTCCCTCTTGTTTTGTTTTAGGCTTTTTATACTAACTCGCATTTAGTGCACAATAAGTCCAAATTCAATCATCTGAGGTTCCCATGAGAAAGTGTTTTCGAGTGGGTGGGCTATTTTCAGAGACCTTAAAATAAGTTAATAAATAGCACTCTCTCTAAGTCCCTGTGGATATGGTATTACAAGAGTAAACAGGGGTTTTTGATTATGTCAGATGTTGTGACATCCTTATATCTAAATTTGTAGATTTCAAACCATGAAGACAAAAAGACCTGATCCTAAACCATTTTCCTGAAAAAATTGTAACAGCTAAGAGAGAATGCCTGCAAGTTAAACAATGACCAAGGTGAGCTTGGTCCAGCAATCAACTGGCAAAAGCTTTTATACTGTTTCAAGCCCCTGTGATTTGTTATTAAAATTGTTAAAAGGGGATGTTTGACTAAATGTGATTGTGTAGAAATGTGTTACCTCTGTGAAGCTTTTCACAGGTAAGACAGCAACTTTGCCCACTGTACACTAAACTCACTATTCCTCTACTGAGATTCTCTCACCTGTCTAACTAGAGCTAAAGCAAGAACACACTTAGTGGAACCATGACCAAAGTCAGCCAATCAGCTACAATTAGTTCACTAATCATTTGACACACAGGAAAATTTAATGCTTCTCTACTTAAAGGGTAACTAACAAAAAATTCCCAATGCCATGCAATCAAGCATAGCAAATTTCTAAGCTATTTTTTATATCTGGTCATAAGTGTCAAAAGTGTTTATGACCATTTCACAAATTTGGAATTAGTGTTATATAACACGATTCAAAATAGTGTATTATGTTAAAACATGGTAACATTAAAGCATTAAAATATTTTTAAACCTAACAGTTGATTGATTCCCCTTAAATGAATTAATTTGCATAGAATTTCACAAGAACATATTCACACCTCTACAAGGCACAAGGTGTAAAACAGGCAAAAGGCTGGTATTAGGGTTTGTTAAGAGGAATTAGGTCAATAGCCAGGGGTCAAAATCTCAGAGAGCCAAAAGTCAGGCTGACTCTATGAACTTATTGAGTTGTTTCAGAAGTGGCTGAATAGAATCACAAAGGGTGGCTTGCTAATGCTTGAAGGAGCTCGGGCACATAGATAAGTGCCATATGAAATCCCTGCACTCATTTGGAATCATAATGTTTTTTTGGCAAGAGTAACCCTTACTCCTCTTTTGTTTCAGCCAGAATCAGCCAGTCTAAGTTGATTAAATGCATTTTGTTTTATCACAAGCTCAGCATTATGGTTACAAAGAAATGCTTGCCCAAGGGAAAACTGGTGAGTGTTTATAGAAATGTGAGCAATTTAAGACAACATGTGAATACAAATATTTCAAACTTCCCTAACAAACTAAAATATATTATTTCAATATCATTGAATTTATAAGTGCCTTCCAGGATACCTAAGTGCACTGTACAATTCAAGTACAATTTAAACAGGTTGCCAATCAATAAAGTATGGTAAAATATAGATAACCATACAAACAACACAAAAACAGCAAAGCAAACCAAAGAAAACAAGAAATAAAAAAACAAGACTAATAGAACAAGATAAAAAACATTTAAAATCAGTAGCAATTTTAATTTTTAAACTTAATGGATATGTTTTAATGAATAATATTAGAATTCAATTCAAAAACATCACTCAGATCAGCTATATTTACTAATTGTTTATCAACGTGGTTCATCATATTTTACGTGCAGCTTATAAAATAAGGTGCACTTAATAAAGGGCTTGTTCAGTGTATATTAATTTACATCATTACACACATCTAAATGTATGCAATGATTTAAAAATGAAAACTTAACGCCTCGCCAAACATCCAGCTGTGATTACAGGAAAAAGAATCCAAACAAAGGTATTAGCTCGGAGAATATGAGATGATGTGATCATCTGAAAGGTGTCCGTAATTATATGCCTGATGGTTTTCCACCATGCTGTTCATCTATACATCGGCTTTAGTCTAGTTTAGATATGATAAAAAACTAATCTCCGTGCTCTTGCAGGTCACCATGGTAATGTCCATCTGATCAATTTCCTGCGCTTGCCCATGCATCCCGAGAGGCCATAAACGTTCATTAGTGATGCTCAGCGACGGCCCGGCGTGTTTGAAGAGCACATCTAAAAGCACAGCTGGGAACAAACAGCCGCTAACTTCAAAACAGACGTACACACTTGGACATACGAATGCAGACAATCAGACATGTAAACTCATATTTGTTTCTCAGCATGTGTTCAAACAGAATTGATGCAAAGGGCAAAATTGGGGCAATTAAAGTAATCTCCACAGTGACTGGAGTAACATCAGCTTATACTGAACAAGCAAACACATCTGTATATCCGCCTGCAGTTTAGTTAAATGCAGTTAGGAGTTTCTCATGTTGCTCATAATCCCATTCAACAACAAATTAACACTGAAGCAACTACATCATACACTAAAGCACAATTATAATGTAAATGTTTGAAACTAAAGAGAAACTGTCTTAAAACTGGTTCTGGGTAAATAAGTTTAAACACTGTTTACTGTCTGTTAAGTGTTCTTCATGTCTGATCCATAAATGATATTTGGTGGCTACTCATCTTGACCTTTGATGAACCTTAGGTATAACTGTAAGTGTGTGGTGTCCTCATACAGAGCCACACCTTGTGTTTCTGAAAAGTTCTTGCTGACCCTGACTGAAATGCTGAAGACGAGAAGTCAAAATAAATGGAGGGTAAAACAGTAGGTTTCATTGTGTTTACTGTTCTGTGCTATTTTTTTTCTTTTATTAAAATTGCTCTAAGTAGAGCGGGCAGCATGGTGGCGAGGTGTGTAGCACCATCGCCTCACAGCAAGAAGGTCCTGGGTTGTCTTTTTGGTGTGGAGAATGGGTTTACTCTGGGTGCTCCGGTTTCCTCCCACAGTCCAGAAACATGCAAGTGAGATGAATAAAAAATACAAAATTGTCCATGACTGAGTTTGATTTAAACTTGTGTACTGATGAAACTTGTGTAATAAATAACTGTCATGTGTCTGTCATGAATGTAACCAAATGTGGAATGATTCCAATCCTAATAAACAAGCAAACAAACTGAGTGGTGCAGAAATATCCTCCTCATTATCATTCAAGTAAAAAAACTAATCAAAATATTTTTACAAACCCTTTTCACAGAAAAGTTGAGACATTCTGTTAAATCTGGGATTTTTTAACTTGTAGGTGTCTAGAAACTGCATTTTGTAAATATTACCATAATCAAAATTGATTCATGCAGCATAAAGTCATTATAAGTTAAAAGTTGGCCAAAAAAGGGTGAATGCTATTTTGCAAGCATTTAAATAATGAGGGCTCAAAATTTTGAACCAAACTGTGAAATTGTGAACATTTCTCATAATAAAAATAACCTTGTTATCTCAGTTTATGTGGGGTGTTAAACCCTTTTGTTAGACCCTTAGATGACATGACTGCCATTTGTGTTTGAAAGTCGTTGTCACTTAATACAGTCCAACACATCCTAAGATTCTGTCTGTAACTCTAATACACTAAGACAAAGTCAGATCACTCATGCATGCAAGTCAAGAATATGAATAAAATCAACATTTGTTGCAATATCCATCAAAATATTTTGCTTTGAACTATATTTAATAACTAAGATACTTACTGTCCTCACAATCATCAAATAAACTTAATTAATCCAAAGCCATCCTGTATATGAGCCCAAGTCCAGAGTGAGCTAATCACCTTTTTCTCCCTGTACACTAGTGTTATTAAGATTTTTTAACACCACTAAATCGTCTTTAATTAAAAGCAGAGAGAATGTTCATGAAGATTAATACCGGGCCGCAACAGCAGATTTCATGCATCACTGTATATTACCCATGTTGGGTGATTTTTTTAAGGCACTTCTAGCTGTTTTGATGAGTTGTTTTTATCAAACAGCTGTTGACTCTTGGTGAAGGTGTAAGATGAAATAATATTTATTACAGCGGCTAAATTAATCTGAATAAAAGACAAACGCAATAGCCAATAATTCTTGATAAATTACTTAAATTGTGCTCACTGCCAAATCACTGTAGAAGTGCCTGTGAGACTAAGGAATCTGTCCCTCACAGCACACCCACCCACACCCACACCCACAGTGAGAATCTGCTCCCTGTCAGGAGAGACACGAAGCTAAGCGCTGACCCTTCGTTTGGCCTGCCTGTCAGTCAGTGGCCAAGGTTAAACACACCAAAACTGCAAACCTTTCTTCACTGTGCTATCATGGCTGAAGCCACAGTAACAGATTTATTTGAGGGTTTTTTCTATCAATCAGTTGAAATAATCAATTTAGTTTCCTGTGCCATTTACCTGTCATTAACCACAAATTTTAAATATATTTCGTATATGTTTAGTATTATTTATTTGAAGATTGAATCGTTTTATGCCATTTTTGTCCAGAAAAACATTACATAATTCTAGCACAATGCTTTCCAAGGTATGAGCCGTTTACAGATGTGGTGCATAATGAGTGTAACTACGAATAATTGCAAAGAAACACATGCAAAGAATAAAGAAGCAGTAAACACAGAAGTGCCTGTAATATTTGTCCTGCAGCATACACATCTGTTGTATACAGCGTGTTTGGATTGTAATACGGTGACCAAATTCCTGAGCTTCTCCGTGTTCGGAGTCGAGCCGCACTACATTGTCTAGTCTGACTGGCAGCTGAAGCACTGAGATACAAACTTCTCATAGTTGTAAATCACCATCGACCTTTATCCATCTATACTGGAATTTTCCTCTAGCACACTAGTGCCCCGGTTCGAAACTCGCTGGATGCCACCCTAGCAAATAGGGTGCACAAACTATTGCATTAGACTGCCTGTCTCAAACCTCCATAGATAGGAGGGTTGCCTCAGGAAGAGCATACAGCATAAATTTTCATACTAACTCAGTAGATGCCTTTATCCAAAGCGAATAAAAATTCTCTAAAACGTACTTAGACAGTGTATTGCTTGTGGGCTGTTGATGTCTTTGTTTTTATTAGCAATAACTAAGTTTTCAAATTGCATATCGAACCTTTAGTTTAAAATATGGCATAATTCACTGTAACGTTATTTAACCAGATTGTATTTTTTGGTGTTTATAGTTTACATCTTCACACATGCAAACCTTTATTTGATGAAGCTTAAATGGTTATTTAATGTGCTTGTGTGTTATGTCTCCATGACAAACAAAAGCATTTTTTCCAACCTATTAAAAGTGGTTTGTTAGTCTGTGCGCGTCCCCGGCGGCCATGTGTCGGCTCTGCACTGTAAATACATATATGTTCTTATTAGTGTGGCCACATGCTAACGGTTAAGAGGAGCGGAGTAATGTGGACCAGACGCTATGTAGTCCTGTTCGGTCTTAAATGGACACATGTTTAAAACGGATCTCTTTGAAGTTGGCAAACAATGTGCAATATCAGGAAACAAGCTGTGTTGCATGGAGCATGGAATGCAGTGTATGAGGAGGGGGGTGACACACTTGGTGAGTAGAAGTAACCCTACTAAGTTGTATGATCATAAGGCGCGCATGTGTGTGTTTGTGTGTTGAACACAGATCAGATTATGTGTTTTTAAATGACCATGTAAAACAAATACATACCACTCTTTGTACACTTGCATCTCCACAGTACCTTCTCTTACAGATACACGGTCAGATACCCCCCCCCCCCCACACACACACACACACACAATGAGGATGGCCCTCACTGTGAGAGCAGGACTATTTTTATGCCAGTAGCCATGCACTCTCCTCTCTTTAATTAGTGCTGTATTGTTAGCCATGGCCTGATGTTATCCAGGGGGCTCCAGCTAATAGCCCCCCTGGATAACATGTACAAATACATGTACAAACCAAACAATCACACTCTCCACGCCACTTAAGCTTCATTGTTTTCTCACCTTATTTCACAACTAAATAATATAAAATATAACTCTCTTTGGGGATTGTATTTATTAATTCAATATTATAAAAATATCATACATATTTTAACTGTAAATTAATCCAAGAGTAGTCCAAATTCCCCATAATGCACTCCTAGTCACAAAACAAGACGAAAAAAGGACCATCATGTTCCATTCAATCAAACCATTCATCATGAATAAATTAGCCAGGCCATGAGCATAGAGTCACTTTCACCATTAATATTCCACCAGATGTTAATGTCAGTGTTTAAAAATATAAATAAATCTTTATCATTAGGATGTGGAACCAATTTTGAGCAGAGCCGTGTTTTCCAGGCTTACAAGCACATGTAAAGTGCATGTCTGAGCTGACTGGATTCCATCAGAGGAATATATTCAACCTATAAATGTTTCATTGCAGAAGTGAATTGTCAAAAACACGTTGTCATGGATGGTAGGAAATATTTTACATAACGCATATATTGCAATAAGCCATGTTAATGTTAATGATGTTAAGTCCAAAAAATATCTAAGAATTATTAATAACACAGGCAAGTCTGATTGTGATTCTTGCCAGTTGCTACCTAGTTGCTGGGTTTTCAATGTGCTCCCAATTCTGTAGGGGCAGTTGTAAACCCCAAGGTACCGGATTTGTAATCAAAATGTGCAGGTTTAGGTCCCGCCAAAGCCAGATTGTCATTGTTGGGCCCCTGAACAATGTACTGTTACAGAACTTGTTGCTGCGGATAAAAATGTCCCCTACATGCTGAAAATGTACATGTTATCATGTTAAAGCTATCATGTTACTATCATGTCAAACCATGCATCTATTCAATGAGCAGAAAATGTACATGTTCTCACTCACACCAAAACCAACAAGGTAAAACATTGCTCTCATTGTAAAATGAATCAAGCTTAAGATCATCCATTACAATCAATCCAAATTTTTATTTTAATTTATCTTGACTTAACAGTTATATACAACTCTCTCTCTCTCTC
>JAYDZG010000014.1:7413127-7425009 GCA_034509265.1 Microcambeva bendego
GGTGGCAAATATGGTGCACCAGCAGCCCTGCAGTTACCAGTCTAAAATCTACACCAATGTGTGGTTAATGTAATGTTCATGTTAACAACTTTATTGACTTTCTGTTAAACCACTGCTTTATCTTCAAAGTAGGAAAAGCACTGGACAGAACAGCTATATCAACTTTAAATTTCAATTGCATTTATCTGAACAATGGGAAGAAAATGGGGGCACCTGGAGAAAACCCAAATACTGAGAAAACATTCAAACGCCACACAGAGAGAACACTTATTGCAAGCCCAGGACCTTCTTTGTGCAAGTGCAAATGACCTTCTGTTTGTTCACAACTGTCCATGACTTAAAATTCATTCATATACAAAACACACAATGTCAAGTTAAATTGTTATAATACTAAACATTATAAAAATTATATTGTTATTTATTTTACAGACTACCATGTTCTATTAGGTCACTATTAATAAAAAGAACACATCTTGAACAAAATCATTGTTTAAATCTCATTGAACTATAAAAATGGCAGTAATGGCTCCTTATTTAAATTACCCGCAATCCCCTCTCCAACAAAGCATCACTTTCTGCCTCATCTCCTAGCGCATGTGGCATATAATCTGACGCAGACAATCGATGGCCAGATCTGTAGTTAACAGAGCACTATGATGCAAATGTGGCACTGCACTGATCGATTTCTGCCTGCGCTGCTGCTGTCCCAAGCAAGGACATCCCTCTCTCTCTGCACTTTTCAACAAACACCCCAGCAGTGCTTCTATAAAAAACCCTGCTGCCTTCTAGGCGATGGGTATAAAAAGGTAAGTAAGGAGTAAGGAGTTAAAAAAAAGATTGAATGCAAATGGAAAAGTGAGCAGAAAGAAGAAGGGATAAACTGAAGGATGGAAATCAGATCAGATGGACAGAAATTAGCAGGTAAAGAAGGACAGAACATAGGAAGGAAGGAAGGAAGGAAGGAAGGAAGGACAGAACATATGAAGGAAGGAAGGAAGGAAGGAAGGACAGAACATAGGAAAGAAGGAAGGAAGGAAGGAAGGAAGGAGTTCTGGACTGAGGGATGAAGAAACAAAAAGAAACAAAGGATCTAATGAGTGCTGTAAAAAGAAACGGGTGGAAAAACGAGAAAACGGATGAAAAGAAGAAAAAAACAAAAAAGAAAGGACAAAATAAAATCATAAAGATGAACAGAAATTAGTGAGAGGTAGAGAAAAGGACAAAAAAGTAGAACAGTTAAAAATATAAAGGGAAATATATACAAAATATAGGGGTCAAAGGAGTGTACAATAAAAACTAGGATGTGGAATTACTGAAAAAGTAAGCAGGAAAATGTCACAGAAAGGAAGGACAAGAGGAAGAAAAAAGTAAGCAACATAATTGGATACAGGAACTGAATAAAGCAGTGGGTGGAGGAGTTAAAAAGTACATGAATTCAAAAGTAGGTAAGTAAGCATGAGTGGGGCTACAACAGCAGTGTAATTTTATAGCAATTAGTGGAATGACTTATCATTAGCTTAATCTTCTCGGAGCATCACTTAGTAAAGAAGCACCATTTAGAAAGTGTATCAATCAGTGACAGCGATCATACACACTCTTAAGTATAACGACGCCCTAAGGAGATTTCACTCTTCAAAATCTCTGCTGATTAGAAAATTTAAGATCACAGAAAGCAGAACAGGGCCATGCATCTGTACATGAACCAAGAACTTTCATCTCCAAAAACAAAATTAAGTCTTTTCCAAGCACAAAAAATGATGCTGCTGCCTCACTTTTTCACTGACCAGTCAGTTCAATAATTCCTGTAAAAACAAATTCTGTTCTCGTTCAGAGCCGTCGATCAGGGGGAAGAGGGCAGAAATTGGAATCAGAGTTGCAAAGCAATTCCACATGGAGCTAACCGCTAGTACGTGCGAAAAGCTCTCGACTGCTCCTTATTTTCACTACTGCAGTCGGATATCATCATCATTATGGACTAACCAGTGCAGTACAGCCGTGTTGACAAGGTCAGGTGTTGGGTTACTGTTAAATGATTTTAATCCTGCTCTGTGATTGTAATATAAAATAACACTGAAGAGTGAGACAGTCATAATCTTCAAAGGTACTAAAAGAGACGCGTGAGATAGAAAGGCTTATTTCATGGATGTCAGAGAGAGAAAGAGATTAAGGGAAAGAAGATTTTCATTTGATGACAATGTAAAAGCACCGGTGCTAATTATGATGCATGTATGTATATTACTGTAAATAACCAATATGAAGAGGGTTTCTACTGTCCTACTGTCCACATTTTGTTCATTCATTAATTTAGTGCCGCACACATCACACCATGTACCACCATGCTACGAAAATAATAATAATAATAATAATAATAATAATGATAGAAGAAGAAGAAGAAGAAGAGCTTTTTTGTATAGGGTGTAACTACTGGCTTTAAAAGGATAATTAACTTAATAGACATGAAGAGATCTTAAAACCATGCCTATAGAATGAAAAATAATTAATAAAATAAATTAACCTAAAATAAATAACAAAACATTCAATTGAAATGAAGCAGAATTGTTTTTTTTAATCTGGTACTTTACAATAATAAAATATAATACTATTAAATATTAATGCATGAGTAGGCCAAAATAACACAATAAATAAATATGGTTTTTCTAAAATACTTTTAGGTTAAATTAAAACATACAGTCTCAATGCATAAATGTGCGGAATTGAATTGTAGCCTTAGAGAGTGCTGGTAGGGGGTGTTTAATGAATTTGAAATGGAAATTAAGTGAGTAAATAGCATTACTGCCGGCGTTAGCAATAATGAGAAATGACCAGAAGGTCAAGGTGAGGGGGATATGCAGAGAGGGACAAATGCTTAACATGTTTTGCATGAATCGACTAATGTGTGTGTGCGTGTGTCCATGCTAAATGCCCCGATACAGACGGCTCCTCGGGGAGTGCTACAGGACAGCTGTGAGGCTATTAGGCAGTTGGAAAAGTGACTTTCTATCTTTCACTTATGGTTCTCACCTAACACCTATTGTGCAGGTTTGTGGAACACCGACACAAAAACACACAGACCTTGTCTGGATTCTTTACACTTGTTTTTTACATCTTGTTTTGATACTGTGTTCTGTTTCTAAACAATACACACTTCAGTCGCAACCCTCCTATTTGACCGGGCTTGGAACCGGCACTGAGCTGTGCATCCTAGTGGCTAGGTACCTACTGGGCAATTCAGTGTCTCCTGGTGGCATGTTTTTGGACTGTGGGAGGAAAACGGAGCTCTCGGAGGAAACCCACATGGACATGAGAAGAACAAGCGAACTCCACTCAGAAACGACCAAGTGCAAACCACTAAGCCACTGTGCCGCCAAGAACACACTCCCTTCAATGTTCTGTGTTTGCTGATCCTTCACAGTACACCCACACATTGGTAGATTTGTGGATTCACTCCTCCACTTCTGTACAGGTGCCCTGGGCAACCAGGATCCCTACAATTACACTGGCTGAACGAGCACGACCAAGTCCACCCTGCTCCTCTAGTTAATAAATATCAACTTTTTAGTCTTGAAAGTCTTGAACACAATTGAGCATCTGTGTGACCTTCTCAGGTGTCGTGTTCACTCTGTGGATCCTTTGACACGCCCCCTTCAGCAGCTGTGAGTTTCACTGCAGTCAGCGTGGCTCTGTAGCCATACATTATGGAGTCACTTCAAGCATGTCTTACTCTGGATATTAGCTGGTGGTCAAAATAATGTTACTTGACTCTAAGACAGAGTAGCGAGACTTACTTATTTCTTGTTCTCTTTATTTAATGGTAATATTTTTAGATTTGAAATCTGGATGCCTTTTTATCTTTTTTCCATAAACGAATGTTCAGCTACAGAATATCAGTATAGTAATTTCCAGATCTAGAATTAATTAAGGTAATTTCCTGCTTAGTGACAATTACAATTATACTAATGGATGAAAACAGGTCTGATACATTTTACATTATTTTAGAGCAGCAAAAAAGCTTTTAATTTATCCTGCCTTTCAAGTCTCATCATGTCCTTTATCATTTTTAAACTGAGAAAATGTCATTATAAATAGTGTCTCACAGCTCCCATAAATAGAAAATCAATTAACATACACACTTGTGTTCTAAATTGCTGTGACAGTCACAGGAGTGTGTATGAGGGTGAAGGTACGAACGTTATTCTGAGGTGTCATTTGCTAATGTCTGAGTATTGGGCAGCTTTTGCTGATTTTGGATGATCCTTACCGAGTGACCTCACACACTGGATTCCCATTAGAAGTACTGTTTGCACATACAGGAAGTATAACTCAGGAAGCCCAAAGGTTAACCGTTTTAGTTTTTTCTCTTTTTGTTGAAGACCTGGCATTGTGAACTGCTGCCGACCTGTTGTAAACCATACACAAGAGACTTGACTCCCAGAATCCCTAGACAAGTTCAGTGTGGAGAAAACATGCACAGTTTTTCTGAAAACACAGCAAGAGGAGTGGGACAAGTGGAATAGCAAAACAAGACCTGATCTTCCTGTGTTCTCTTCCATCCCCAGTGACAAAGCTTCAATGAGACAGTTTTACATTTACTGCCTTTTGAGCAGAGGGTCAAAACTTTTACATCCTTGTATGTGAAGATTCTTTTCTTATTACAAAATGATTTTTTTGTCTGCAAAGTCGCCGAGGATTACATAGAGAGTGTGAGCGAGAGGTCATTCCCACTGTGAAGAAGGAAAAACATTGCGCTATGAAAAGAAAATACAGACTGCAGCTTGCTCTCCACCGGCATTGTCTTTTCACATGAAGTCATTAAATGTTTGTAATTTAATTGTCTTTTTGTCACATTAACAGAAGAAGCAACGAGGAAACTACACTCAAAGTGACAGAAAATGAAATGAAGATTTTAAAGACGAGGATCAGGATGTGTGGAGTGTGCAGTGTAAACACTGGACAGCCTGTGTTTTTTTTTTTTTGCAGAGACGGCTTTTGAAGAGATTTGAATGTAATTGATTCCTTTTTAAACAAATACTTTGATGGAATGTCAGTAATGAAAAGGGTCGTGGACGGGTCAGGAGAACTCTGGCAGGGAAAGAAATTACAATAATGTTCAAAAGTATGTAGACAACCCTCCTAATTCTCCTGAAAGTTCAAATCTTTGCCCCAACAGTTATAAACAATAAGAGGGCTGCCACTAAGGGCTATTTTATCGATTAGTCTACAAATCTAACATTTAATTTGCATCCAAAATGTTTAATTCAGAATTTAATTTAAGCTTTTTTCACAACAACAAACTGTATGACATAAGATTAAAAGCTATTATTTATTAAGCTTAATAAAACAATACAGAAATGAAAGATTTGACACATATTGTTGTTGAACTTGCTAAGAAATATGGTATTCCAAAATGTCTGTGATTAAGCAGCTCGATGATACAATATAGACATGCAATATCATGCTAGTGCAGCTGTGGGACCTTCAAAGGTTGGCATAGTGTACAAACCAGCTTTTTATTTTGTCCCAGTTTTAAGTGTTCCCAAATTTTTGATGATTCAAATCGGCCTCTGACTGTCGATCTGTGCTTAATGATGGGTCATGCAAACAAGTAGTCCAATGGAAAATCATCCATTCTATAAATTGAGACATTCATTTATAAATATGTTTTTTTTAAATAATGCATGAACTTAAAATATTGATGTTGACAGTTGGGACAGCCCTATATAATAATGACCAATATACTGTTCACTAAATGTGCTCTCAATTTTTGAAAGCAAAATTTGAGAAATAGCCTTTTCTGTTCTTTCATTGTAGTGTCTCTGGCTTAAACAGGTCCTTGAACTACATATTCCATATTAATAGCACTTTTGTGAAATGTAATGCCCAGCAGCATCATGACCAGTTGTACATCTATCTATCTATCTATCTATCTATCTATCTATCTATCTATCTATCTATCTATCTATCTATGCTGATCAGATTGATAAGAATGAAATGTTTGTAAATTAAAACATTCAAGATAATTTCTTGTGTTTTTATTTAGCTGCGTTTCCCTATATTTCAACTTCAGTTATCCAAGAGTTTAGTCTTGCCATGTAATTATTTTTTTGCAACAGTAAAATATTCTTTCATTTGTTTACCAAAATCATATTACCACTTTTATATCAACCGGATACCAGATACCATGTGAGCGGAATGATAGTTTTACACAACTATACATTTTATAAAATGTATTTTAGTTTAAAACGATAAAGCTCTATCAATGACTGTCATCTTGAGACGCTAGAAGATAAATGGATTAAAAAAAACTTTTAATTAAAAGGCATATTTAATCGTATTAAAGGGATTTGAAGCAACAACAAACGGTCATTAAATGTAAGTGTTTTATCTTTAGATCTTTATTTAAACCCCAGTCTCTCTATTTCACAGATCACTAGTAACCATGCAGAATTCCTCTCAAAATGTCAGGGAACTAAGTTCATATAGAACACAACAATTTTTTTCTTGCAACATCTGTTCTTCACTATTTACTAAATCATTTAAAGAATGTTAAATCAGTGGGAAAAAAAGATGCATGGCTTGAAGCTTATGCACTGTGACAAGTAGTAAAAAACAGTTTTGACAAGGCTTAAGGTTTGTTTAGTGATTTTCTTAGTTGGGGACAATAAAATATGTATGCATTTAGCATTACACTCTGTTCCTAAGACCCTCTTAAATTCAATTAAATTCACTGGAAAAAGTGCTTGTATTTATTTATTTATTTTCAACTTATTTTTAAATTAACATATTCCATGGCAGTACACTCATAAACCAAATGACAGAATAAATGGAAGCTACAATACACAGCACAACCTTAATAGTTGAATGGGATCACAACTAGGAACCTTCAAACACATTCACCTGAACATCTCATTCTGATGACATATGCCCAGCATGTCGTGTACAACTGGGTCTACTGTCCCACCCCATTTAGGCCCCCTCCGTAACCTGAGGCTTGTGTAAAATAATATGTCATTCATTATTCATGCTAACATCATAGAGTGGTGGAAAACAGGGCAGCAGACAGGCCGCCATAAAAACGATGACCAAACACAGAGGCTTAGTGAATTATTGAAGTGGCCATCAGCACTATGTTTTGTGGAAGCAAGCAATCACATTCATGCTGCCCTGAGATCTGTAAACACTCAGATACATGTTGTAAAAAGGCTCAAATGCACTTTCGATCGAGTGTGAGTTCTAAATGTGGAAACAATGGAATGCTTGCTTAATTTCTGCCATTAAAATTAGACAGACTTTCACAAATGCAGTCAGAATTATTTGCTCAGCCAGTAAAACAGTTTACAGCCGCACAAAGTAATTATGAATGCTTATTAAGGGTTATAAATGCCAGTATAACGTAATGCCTGTGTACATTCTCATAGCATCAAGTCCATTAAAAAAGCAATGTTCAGTGATTAAACCTGTAGCTATTTTCTTTGCTCACTCCATATCTAGACTTCATGGGAATGGCAAATTCCTTTATTTAAATCCTACACAAACAGGCTTTATATCAACACTGCCACTGCTTTCATAACGGACATAACATTTTCCCCAATCCTTCGCAGCACTGGTTAGTGGAAGAGTTGATAAGTAATTTATGGCTCTGAGTTTCCAGCAAAAAAAAATAACTGGTGGAATTAACTGGTGTCACCAACTGTACTGAAATAAAAAGTAATACTGGTTAAGATTATTGGTAATAAAAGAGAAATGCAATGGTTTATGGGTAAATGAGAAGATAGCTATTTTCTGTCTATATTTGAAGATGGCCATATTCTCCAGATCAAATTGTATGTATGATATGGTTGCACCTATAGCTTCACAATGCTTTGTTTGCACAAATGACAAAATCCTAATGATCTATAATCTAGAAAACTTTTACAATGCCAGCATAGCAACATGCAAATAGTTTATAATGGTTCTAAAGCATTTAGTAATTAAAAAAAATAAGTAAAGCTTTTTATCACTAGCTTACTGGTCGGCAGTATAAGCACCTAAGTGCTTATTTTTTGCATTGTGTTCTATATTAACTGTAGCTGTCTCATGGGCTTTTTGAGAAGCTTTTATTTGTGGTAATTAGAGTGTTTGATATCATCTAACCATTCAGAATTCCTAAACAAAGACTAAACCATTACTAAACATTTTTGTTTTAGATCCAGCCTAATGGGAGCATACCTATGTTGTATAAACTCAATCAGACAGAATAGATGCACAACAGGTAGTGTGAATGCTGCCCAGCACCAGAGTAACTGGGAACGGGTTTGAATCTGTTACAGAGAGTAGAGTGGCTGCTCTAAATTACGGTCAGGTGTGTGTGTGTGTGTGTGTGTGTGTGTGTGTGTGTGTGTGCGTGTGCGTGTGTGTGCCTTGTCTAGGATGTATTTCCATTTTTAAAGGACTTTTACAGCTTCCATTTATGACAACGTATTTTCTTTCTTCTAGATAAAATCAGAACCATCTGAGAACCATTTCAGAGGTTCATCTCCAGATTCCATCCAAGAATAAAATGAAGCAAAAGAAAGCATTATATAAACACATAACATAAAACGAAAACACAAATAAAGTCATGTCTCACCCCCTACTGACTGTAACTGAAAGTGAGAACTGAACCCAAGTCCCTGAAGTATTGAGACACCAACAATGCCTGCTTTGCCAACATGCCACCCTCAAATCACTTATGCTGTTCAGCAAACGGTCACAGAGCTAATAGAGTAAACAAACAAACACAAGCAACTATTGTGCATTTTTTCGTGGGTTTCCCTGAAAATCCAGCCAGCCGGGCCAGAATGAATGGGCTCCACAGAAAGGGGTTCCAACAGCCAGAGCATGAAATCAGAATGGGGGGTTGTGATGGGAAAAAAGAAGTGAAAGACACAGAGCCCGAGAGTGAGATTCTCGTCCCATTGTTTTCATTGTCTGGCTTCAGATCCCGTGTAACTGTGGAATGGAAATGTGTAAAAGAGAGAAAGAGTGAGAGCAGGACAGAAAGAAGGCCAGGGAGTGCCATGAAAGGGGAGAAGCTCTTCACATCGAGTCAGACTCTGGTGACGTACGGCTCCTGAGAATGAGTAACAGGTATCCATTTAGCCCCCACAGCTGGGGAGGAGGTGCAGAGTAAAAAACAAAACACAAAAAGGGACAGAAGGAGGGAAAAGAGAGAGTCCTTTGACCTTAGGCCACTGTGCAAACTGAACATCCTTGTGATTCCGGCCTGCATTACTTCTCTGCTAGATCACTTTATAGGCCTGGGAACAGGATCTGAGTCACAATGGCAAATACACAAACATAAAAACATGCACGCTCAAGCTCAAGGTAAGAACTAGAAATTAGCAGATGACTGTATATTATAAACTTAATCGGACAGAACAGAATTTTAGCAGAACTGTTACAGAAGGAGGACTGGCTGCTCTAAATTAGCCCTACATGCAAGCAAGTTATTGTTTGTATGCATCTGTGTCTGATCCAGGATGTCTTTCCACCTTGCACACAGTGTTTCCAGATGGATCCAGACTGACCGCACGAATGACCATGACAAAACTGTTAAAGGAGAACTAAATTCAGTCTCTTGAACTGACTTCATAGCACGAGTAGGGCTTTAATACACCTGTGTACAACTTAAAACATAAGCCATTTAATTCCTTTCCATTGGAAAATAAACACAGGTTCCCAGGATGGACTCCTAACAAACTGGCAACATTGTATGAAACAATTACAGCAGATAGTAATACTTCTAGTAAGTCACTATATAGGAATCCAGCGACAATCCGACTCGACAGTGTATATGATGTTGTTATTCCTTTGATAACTGAAAGTTTAGTGATTATGAAATCTGAAAAAATGGAACCAGTAAAATGTTATTTAAAGTGGTACATACTGTTTTCTTTATTAATCACAAGACCATGACGAGGATAGAATGTGCTGCTTTGAATCATTTATTGACTTCTATGACACTCCACCTTCATCCAAGGGTTCTGCAAACTGTTGAAACTGTTTTGATTGGCTTGAATGGTAATTTGGGTGAAAATAAACTTTACTGTATAGGTTTAAATTTGTAATGTGACATCATGAGTGGGAAAAATGTAGGAATATTTTGGACAGTATTTTCATTCTTGTGTTGTAATGTTGTTCTCTTGATAACAGTGAATACTTTTTTGAAAGACCTATAATAACATAGACTAAAATAAATACTTATTTGTTTGAGAATCAACGTGAAATACAATTTGGGCAGATCACATGTGAAAACAAATGTAATATTTGTGTTAATGTTAAAATGTTTATTTAAATAATTGTGTTTCATTAACTTGATTAATGTCCTCACTGTTTATCAGGGCCAGTCTTTAGGAAGTATGTGAATCCACCATGCCAAGCAGCATTCATCACAAAATGCACAATAATGCCACTTTCATTATTATATCCAGAGTAACTACTGTATGCACCACAGACAGCGGTTAGATGGGCTGGAAGTGACTTAATAAGGTCCTGGTACATTGTCACAGGTATCTGGAGCCATGCTGACTGCTGCGACTGGTGAAGGGTGTGTGGGTGAGGATTCATACAGCGAACAAGAACATCAAGGTGGTCCAACAGATGGTCAGTTGGGTTCAAGTCTGGGAAATTATGGGGCCATATTGTTCCCAGCAACCCAGCTCACAAAACACTACTTCCTCCAGCTACATGCTGCAGCCATCTAAATTAAGAAGTGATCATTATAATGTGACTCACTACTTTATAGCATTATGTAGCAGAAAGCAACCCTGAGAAACAGGCCTACCAACAGACAACTAAGCCGACACAAACTGAAAAATTGTTTTCAAGCACTGTGTTTTGTTTCTCATTCACATTCCTACACAATGACTGGACCTTAAACCATTATTTCAACTGAGTGACTATTAGTGACAGTAACATGACTAACAATATACAAACTTTGGTATGTGAATGTATTTCAGAGCTACATTTCCCACACAAGGGGAAGAATAAATGAATAATTAAAATTTACAGCTCATTACTTGGACAAAAGAGGAATCAACTCTAGTGGGAAAGAAGATTACTGGTGAAATGAAGCCAGTGATATATAGTGAAGGCCATTATCTCGCCCAGTTATCTGATGGGGAGACAAGCAAACAACCAGCACTGGAATAACCCCGGCAGAATCAAAAGATAGAGTTTTGATTAGCATACATCCTCCTCAACCCAACACACCCACAATATTCATTTACAGCCAGTCTGCGCTGCCTGAAATGCTAGTCATACAAACACGATGTAATTTTGTGCCAAGCCTTAAACCACGTCTTCCGTAACAAGAAGAAAACTCCTTCTATGTAATGTACAACACCAAATCATAAAATAGTTCGAACAGCATGCTCAAAATAATAAAACAAACTTTCTTAAATGTACTTTTATTTGATTGATGTGGTTTGTGCATTGTCTTGGAAAAGATTAAGTTTTGGAGGCAGCATATGTTGTTCTAAGATCTCTTGTGTACTTTTCTGTTTTAACATGCCATCACAGAAATGTAAATGACATTTACCAAGGACACTGACACAACCCCAGACAGAGCCTGGCTTTTGGACTTACACATTTCATCTGTGGGATGTCCATACTAGATGCCACGGTGCCCAGCTAACTCGATGTTGGGTTCTGAACATGGTTAATATTAACAAGCCACTTCCAATATAGGTACATTGTTTTTTTACATTTAAATATATAATTTTTCACACATTTGTTAACAGACAGGAGATCATCTAGCCGTCAAAGACTTTTCTACCTATCTTTCTGAATACTGTTTTTTTTTTACCAAACCAATCATCTGTTTACATCACCTGTTTGGAATCACATTATTATTATTTTTTTTA
>JAYDZG010000014.1:7464717-7475506 GCA_034509265.1 Microcambeva bendego
TGTCTGTGTTGACAATTTACTGCCAATACAGCAATTAACGTCTGACTTTTAAACTGTTGAAGTTTTTTCCGGTCAGTAGCCCACCTGTGTTTTCCATTGACAAGAGTGCAATACGTCAGTAATTTACCTAAACATACTTCATTTTGAGACTACCATGCCCATTGGCATTAATATTGCATTAAGTGCTAAGGGACAAGTCATGCATGGAATAACAAACATCTGTGGAACAAGAACTGAGGTAATGTAGATGTCTCTAATGTCTAATGTCATCATTTATGACTTCACAGCACAAATGGGACTAGGCAAAATAAATGTTTATGGGAGAGAAGCTAAAAGAAAACCTAGAGAAGCATTTGGCATTTAGGACACTGCATCATAATGTCTAAAGTTCTGCGTAAAGGCAAGAATGACATTTAATTCCATCATCAAACAAAAAAAAAATAAAAAATGAAATTAGTTAAGAAATAGAAATAAGGAGCTGTTATCATTCTGAAAGATTGATAAATTGATAAATTATTGGTATCCATGGTGTGAATCCCCAGCTGTGCTACAGGCCAGTCCTGAGTCTACATGAAGAGTGTCTAAGAGGGATATGGTCGAGGTCCTGAGATGGGCTGGCAGTTTTTTTTTTGTTGCTGTCTGTTTTTTTGCCAGTTCATTTTTATTTGGTATCTAGCTAACTCTTGTTCCAGCTGAACAGTCACTGTGATAGATCTGATGGTTATCTCAGCTTATCACAGTTAATTTAATGCCAGAAAGGTTTGATACATTGCAAGTATGCATCATACTAAAACCAAAGATAATCAGCATTGTCGTGACTTTTAGACATGTGTGTTGATTAATAAGTCAATTGATCACAAATGTTTTGTAATTATGAAATACATTGTCGAGTCACATTATTATGACCACTTCCTCTTTTCTACAGCTGCAACAAGGAGCTCATAAAGTAAGTCACATTTGGTAAGTTTGCTTAGTGGGTATATATTTGCATCACTGTGACAACCTATCCTGACCATACTGTCACTCCCAGTATGTCAAGATGCTGTCCATGCTGTATATTGCGATAACAGTGGCAATTAGCTGGTGGTCATAATAATGTGTAATAATGTGATATTTTTCATGTCATCATTACTGAACATAAGCAGGACAAAGATTAAGTGTAATTGAAATATCAAACAATGACACCCAATCATTAGTCGAGATATTCCACTGATTACAGTAAAAATTACTCTCTGCCAAAAAGTGTAATCTGCAATAGGTTGGGATTAAGACATATCGACTATAAGAATATAGTGTTTAAATATAACACATAAAAATAACCAGCTGCTCATTTCTGTCAAACACCCACTTTTATAAAGTAAAAATTGTAAAGTAAAATAAAGTGATTTTTTTTAATTGGTCTCTTATTTTTTTCCATGACTGTATATTGAAATTTTGATATAAGCACATACATCCACAACCACATACATGTAGTTTCCTTACATTCCCATTTACTGGACTTGGAGCTTCCTCCTAAACACTTCCGCCCTTCACGCCTATCAAAGCTTAGCGTCAAAACTTGGCGATTAACGTGACGAATGAAATGATATTCTCAGAAGGAAAAAAACGGCAATTGTGGATTAAAGGGAGCTTATATCTCAAGTCACTTAAACTTCTTCTAATCATCTTCTCCACCGCCTGCTTGAACATGACACTGATTTTAATGTCATCTTCAATTTTCTGCTCCCTGCTTCTCCCCTGAATCCCCGTACAAAAAAACAACCATTTAAAACATCAGCCCTAATTAGATGATTAGTGCTCAGAAGAGCCTGAGATAAGTCATTTGCATAATTCAATCATAAAAGTTGGAGATGCATATTTCTGTGTTCGTTTGTACAATTATCTCCGCTGTCCTGGGGGCTGTGATATTAATGTGATTAAACAGTACACTCCTGCATGGAGCCCAGTGTCCTCCATTAAAGCACTGCTAGAGGCAAAGCAAAAATTAATTTTAGGAGACAATCAATTTTATTCCATGCGACTGTAATAAATACAGGCCGGGTGCAGATGTGTCATTAAGCTCAGGAAGTGGAGCTTTATTTTGCCCAAAGTCAAAATGACACCAGTGACTCCAACAGCCCTCCAATTCCATTCCTACAGTGAGTGGAAGCGGTGTCATTTTCCATTTTGTTTGATGAGTTTTCTCCAACTGTCATATTCAACCTCTCTTACTTGTCTGTCTTGGCTTTTAAATTTACATTTTAGCATTTAGCAAGTACTATGACTGACTATAAAGTACTATGAATATAAAATAGTATTTATTAGTATTTTAATGTCATGTTTTACACACTTTAGATACATTCATGAACTCATATAAAAGACATTTCCAATTGATAAATTAGAAGTAAATTGTATCACACAGTCCCTCTAAACTTTATGACAACTTTCATCCGATGTGGTTACACAAACCAATGAAAAAAGTTAGGGACTTCGTTTGTTCATATTGAAAGCTGAGAGTAGCGTTACAGCTCGTCCTTGTGTATTTGTTATCCATGCTGTTTTCTAAAACTTGGAGTCAATTTTCAAAGAACAAGGTCATTCGCAAAGCATGCAAATGCAAAAAGTGAATCGCTCATGTTTGTCCCTAATCAGATGCACATTTGCTTTGCTCTATTGGTAACTGACCAGTTAAGCACAGGACCAGTTGATTAAAGCACCCCGACCCCTCCTTCCAACATTAATGAGAGATTATCCGCCAGCCATAAAAATATCAAAGTGTTTCAACCTTTGCTTTTACAGTGGAGCACCATAAATCTGAGGCGAAGAAAGGTCGTTGTTATTGGAATTTTGACTTCAGAAAGAGGGCAGAGAAGATGGATTTCAGGCTTATTAGAATACACAACCATTTGATGACCAAAAAGCAAAATGGGTTCTATATAAGAACTTATATAATAATAAGTTACTTACAACCTCAATACTGGAATATAGACCATGTTAGTTCTGCGTTAGCCATTGTATAATACTGGAAGATCATAAATAATATAACACAAACATAAATAAATTGGAAGTTAAATGCATCACAGGAACCATTGATGCTGTTGAAGCTACTTTGGAAAATGGAAAATTCTCCCTATTCATCTCTAATAACAGTTATAAATGCACATACCTTTATAGACTTGTAGTGACCTGAAGTACAATCTCTGTGCTTCCACTAACAGTGCATGTGACTACTTTAATTGAATTACGATATTATTATTATTATTACACACTGACCAGACATGACATTATGACCACTGGCAGGTGAATGTTCAGTGCTGTGAAAAGCCCCCTTACATTTTGTTATGTTTCACACATTTCTCGAACGTAAATGTTTCAGATTATCAAGCTAATTTGAATGTCAGCCAAAGATAACCTGAGTAAATATCAAAAAACTGTAATTAAACACAATTATGGGAAAGCTCAATTTTACTAGCCACACCCAGGCCTGATTACTGTCACACCTGTAGAATCAAGAAATCACTTTAACAGAACCTGTCTGACAACATGAAGTAGGCTAAAAGATCTCAAAAAGCAAAACATTACACCCTGATCTGAATAAATTCAAAAACAGGCGAGAAACAAAGTCATTGAGATCTATCAGTCTGGAAACGGTTACAAAGCCATTTCTAAGGCTTTGGGACTCGCAGTGCGAGCTATTACCCACAAATAAAGAAAACATGGAAAAGTGTGAACCTTCTCAGTGGCCAGCCTACCAAAATAACTCCAAGAGCTCATCGACTCATTCAGGAGGTCACAAAAGAACCCCGAACAACAATGATAGTCAGTGTTGGACTGCTACTAAACTGAACACAAAGGCCTGTCTCAAATTTGTCAAAGAGGATCTACATAATCCCCAAGACTTTTGGGAATATATTCTGTGGACTGATGAGACAAAAGTGGAACTTTTGAAAGGTGTGGAAAGGTGTACGTTCCGTTAAATCTGCAATAAAACGAACAATGCATTTCAGAAAAAGAATATCATACCGACAGTTAAACATAGTGGTGGTAGTGTGATGACTGCTCCCGTGCCTCCTAATTTATGCCAACACACTTTCCCTCCCTCCATCTCTTCTGTTTCTCTCTCTCACACAAATGCACTTTTGCCAAAAATTCCGTAACATCTGGGACACAAGGTTCAGTCTATTGGCAACTTTCAGTTTGAGCAGGGTCACTTCTTCAATAATTTACTGCATTAAACTAGCAGGTGGCCAGAATATGTGATCAGATCAAACCGCAAAGAGTGTGTATGTATTATTGATGTCTGACATCCAGTATGACAGTGAATGACTTAAGTGGAAAGTAAGACATATGGACATTTTGAATGTTAAGCAAATTTTCACTGATAAATATGGTGGTGACTTTCATAACCCCAAAAAGGAGGACAATTCGGTATTTAAATTGATGTAATTGTGATGCAACCAAATGAACTAGAAATTGCCCCAATAATAAATGTTCTACTAAACACATTTAGAGTCATTTATACTTTCATACTCCTTGAAATGGAATTGTGGTGAGCAACCACTCAGATCGGTATGTTGTTTATTGCTTGGGCATGTAGACAGTGTATTTAATAAGTTATTAAAACCTAGTAATTAAGAAACATTTCAGGACTAGACGGCCCACAGTAAAGTGGTGAATGTCCGCACAAAAAATGGAAGATTTAAAGAAATTTCAATAGTCTGTGACATTTTTGTATGCTAATAAAAGACATGCAAATAAATTATGTACATTACAAGCATCTTAGCTTCCAAAAGAGGACAATTACATGTAAGTCTAAGCAAAGTGGCAGAAAACTGGCCCTTCCATTCTAAAACTGGACGCTTTATTCATAAATATTGCTTTTTAGGGTTTATGACCATACAGACTGGATTGAGCACGTTTTCATTAAGCGTCGCTTTAACAGTGCGACAGGAGAGGTGAAGCGCATGCGTGTCGCGTGCACATGCTGCATAGTGACAAAATGCACGGGTCACCGATCAATTAACTACGGAGCCCCGCTGGTGACATCCCGTATAAATAAAAATTATTATCACACCCGCCCGCGCTGCAAGGAAATCAAGGGCTCTGTTAAGTACTAAACAAATTAAAATACTAATAATGAGTTTGTTTATTATACACACACCGACATTGCCATGCCCTCGGAGTAAGGCCGTGGCGATTCATTAGCTCGCACTCTATAATTAAAATAATATTTTATTACAGGCTACCAAGTTTACTGAATCCTATGCAGACGCGTTTATCTTGACTGAATATGTCATTACAGCGGATGACATCGAACGGGCCTATTAGAAAGGTTTAAAGGACTAAATTAGGCGACATTGTTTAAAGATCAAGAAACCAGACTAGATTAAAATTCAGATTTTCGAGCAAGTCGGTGCGTTTGGGGATTTAAGATGAACATCTCTAACTTCGGCTGGCAGAGGCAATAAAAAGCGCAGATGTTCCTCTGTACTGCGATTCCCTCTTCTAAGCGCACTTCCCCAAGTGTAAGATAGTTGCGCCTTATGTTTAGCTTGCAAAATATTTTAAATAAATAATGAATGTAATTTAAAAAAACACCGGGGATCACTTGAAAGCTGCGGACTCGTAAAAGCGGGTCGTTACCAGCGCAGTCTGTCTCTGCTGATTTGGACGCTTTTTAAATCGTGTTTAAATTGTCCGTGGCGGGTTTTAAAGACGCCGTCAAAATGGTTTTGATTCCGATCTTGATGTCTTCTGGCGATGCGTGGAGAGAGAGACAGAGAGAGAGAGAGACACAGAGAGAGAGCGAGAGAGAGAGAGAGAGAGCGACAGAGAGAGAGAGATGCCACCAGTTCAAAAAATATTTAGAATTAAAAGAAATGTGATGAATCAGTGAAATAAAATAGACATCATGTTTATTTTGTGTCTTCTCATTTTTCTCTTCTGATTTTGCGCATGGAACGGGTTCTAAAACTGAGCTGATCTGTGGCCAGACAGACGCACGGTTCCGGAGTTTTGCATGTTCTCCTATTCAATGGGAATTTTCTTTCAAAGCATGCCAAACTAGGGTTAAACTAGGGTGAACACTCATGTGTCCGTAAATAATGCGTGCAGGCTATGTGTGAGACCCTGCTACCTTGATCAGGATAAAATTGTTTGAAAAGTAAATAAAAAAATGTTTCTCATAATACATTCTTTTAGATACATTATTTTTATAGACCTGAACTAAAAGTGTTTAGATTGCCAAGGTCGGTTCGGTCGCATGTACCGAGCAGTACAGAGGAAAAGACTCGATTCATTGATTACTAGCGTTAACAATTAAAGAGCAGCACAGACTCAAGTGTTGAGATCGCATATTAATTATATATGGTTTAAGAGAAATAATGTAATCAAAATAAACCTTAAAAACAGCTTAAAAGTAAGCGTTTTATTTAAAAACATATACTTATTACTATTATATTACTATTTTCAGAGACAGGTTGAGCTCATTTTATGAAATTATCGAGTGAACATACTATCTAAATTGAAAAAAATAACCTATTGATTTGGTACCTCTGCCTATAATAATTAAATAATTTTCAAAAGCAGCAACCAACAACAAAATTTGTCTTCAAGTGTACTTAATGATAATATAATGTTCGTGATAATATTACAGGTTGTGTGAGTTATTATTTCAAAACCTTTACTCTATTTAAATGGGTGTCTGATGCTCCTGTGTGCATATAAGACATGCAGGACAAATCGATTGAGTGTAGCAATAAAGTAAACGGCTAGATAGTGAAGGTTGGGGTAGAAAAAGAGAGGAGGGGGAGATGCTTAAAAGGTTAATTACCAAAGCCTTTTTTACCGGCCATCTGGATTCTCTCTCTCTCTGTGTGTGTGTGTGTGTGTGTGTGTGTGTGTGTGTGTGTGTGTGTGTGTGTGTGTGTGTGTGTGTGTGTGTCAGTTTGATGGTTTAAATGTGACTGTGGTTACATTAATACTAAAACAATGCAATATGGGTTTTTTTAAATGGCTGGTGACTAAATTACCAGCATACTACATACAGCCAAAACTAATTATAATATAACAGCACTCTAAAGTAAAATGGAATAAATCTAAAAGATGTCCTTACTATCTATCTATCTATTTATACAAATATATAATATAAAATCAAAATATCAATATATATAATCATTGTACAAGTATCAATGTGATGTGTAAGTGTTGTATTTAGCGGCCTGCTCCAATTTTATGGGCGTACATTAGAATCAAAGTTGGCGGGCAATTTATCCTTAGAATGTAACAGTTGATGTGTTCCCGTGCTCCAGAGATTGCAAAAATGTATCTCATAATCTGTTTGAAGGAACACATGTCTACTTTGTCCTTTAGCCTTCATGTGGTTTCTTTAAAAAGACAAATGATGTGAGACACATTTACACACTTTACTCTGTATTATTTCTTTTTTATTTTATTACAAATATTAACTATCATTATGTGTTTGTCCTGTTAGTAAATCGTATAAGATACTGTACACTTTCTGTGTCTGTGAAGAAAGAAAAGATTTATAAAAATCCTGCAAAAGTATAAATCTTAAACTTAATGTGAGTATTACACACCTATAATATGGGCATGCTTAAATAAATCCTTGCTTTCCAGAAAAAAAAAACAAATATAATTATTTTTGTATTCTTGTTATAATTGCAAATATTGTTATAATAATTATGCTGTAATGTTTTTGGTGTTTGTAATCAACACATTAACTTTTATATTAGTCTAGACAAGGTGACCATTAAAACACCACCTGCAACAACATTCTGCTTTAGTATTTCAGATAGAAAACTTACAAAGGGTTGCATTTAATTTACTTAATTTAAATATGTACATAAATTAGATATAAATGACTATACACCACAGCAACATAACTTTTACCAAAAGAATAAAGTATAAAAAAATGACTGAATGCTTTGTTATTGCAGTTTAAATCCATATGTTTCAGTAATTATTTTATAATTAGGATGTTAAAGTAACAAGTCAAACATTTTAAGTTCAAACCTGGGACAGAACTATAGTGACCAATAATTTAACGTATATGTTCATTGAATATATTGATACACAAAATGCAGTTTATAAGTAATAGCCCATGTATTATTTGGGAGAGTGAGAGGGAAAAGGAATTGTAAAATACTCTGTCTCACTCTGGAGAACCATTAGAACACTAATGCATCTGTCACGATAACAAGCCGAGAATAAACATCCCGACACCGATCCAGATCCATGTGTGTGTGTGTGTGTGTGTGTGTGTGTGTGAGAGAGAGAGAGAGAGAGAGAGAGAACACAGTCCGACCTGTCACTTGCATTGATTTCACTTATGAACCCGAACAAACGAGTTGAATTTGTGTTAAGAAACAGAACATCATCAGGCTCGCGGTGTGCGCATGTGTATTGTACATCTTACTGATTTTGCCAGAGATACTTATGCGCGCAAATCCAATCTAACCTTTATTATAAGTTTCCCAAATCACACTTTTTGTAGCAAAGTAAAAAGGTGATGATTTAAATCTAATTCATTTAAGCTAAAACCTGCACAAGTCATTGTACAACCGGCATCAAACGTCTTCAGACGTTGCGTCAAGTGTGCGCATTTTCAACTTTTGCATCAGTTCTGTAGTGCGCTCTGAAAGCCAAACTTCGTCAACAGTGTCACGTGCTTCTGACTTCAAACCTTTCGCTTATTCATTAATGCCTTTCGCACATCTGGAAAACCACCACTTGCAACTGATGTGGGTGTTTTTCGGGCGTTTAAGGCGGTTCAATACACTTGTTGTGTGTTGCTTAAAAAACAGCTTCCATGAAGAATCTTTTGATTACCTTTAGACAGAGGAATCATTAGCCATTAAGTAAATTCTTCTTAGTGTTTTGTGTACAAACAAACAATTTTTCTTTTATGCAATCACTTACAATCGCAGAACTTTCTTGGATCCGACTTTTGGATGCGCGCTTGAACATAAATCGCATTAATAATTGCCCAAACACTAATTAGTTACCATTTTGTTTTGCGCCAATTTGTAGTTGCGTCTTTTTCAGGTCAGCCGTCAGCAACTACTTGTTAAGTTGTCTGAACATATTTAATGTTTGCATATTATTATTATTATTTGTTAATTTCCTGAGCCATAACGTTATCTAGTAGACAGTATGTGCTTTTTTATATTATTACATAGATTTACATCACAACCACAATTCAAAATGATACACCTTTGTTTTTACAAGATTACAGTGTTTACATTAAAGGCGTTGCAGTTATAATAACACAAGTGATGCGCAAAGTTCAGTTGAGCATGTGGAGCATCAATCTGATTTCACCTCTGACATGAAGCGCAAGAAGCTGAAGTGTGTTTTGCTTGTAACGGTTTTGTCCAGTTTTGTAAAGACTTGTAAGAATGTTGTCGATAAAAAGAAAAACTTCCGCTTTAAAACTTCCTGGAAAATAAAAGGCAGGAAATAATTATGCGCAGTATGAGCATGTCTAATTTGCGGTTAATTAATTTCAGTTCCTATCATTCACCAGCCAGACTTGGCTAAACCTAAAAGTTTGTAGACGCACTGGTTTGATTCTTAAAATGAAACGTTTTGTTGCGATGTATGTTTGTGTGCAGAATACACTAACTGCCTGAAGTGTGCGTCGTGATGCTGAACTGCGTGCATAGTTTGCGCGCATGAGCCGACTATTAGAAAAGTGCGACTGGATGTCGCGTCAAGTTCGTGTTGGATGAGGTACTCGCCTGGCGTTTGTGCAGTCGTTGTAGAGCGCCTCGAAGTCCTTGCGGCTGATGAGCTTACAGCGATTGACGCCGGGCTGGATGGCACCGAGACCGCGCAGAACGCGCACCTGCTCCACGGTACACACCACGGGAGAAATGTCCAGGCGCTTAAGCTTGGTGTAGACCGTGTGCAGGCCACCCACCAGGTGCTTCAGAAACAGGTCGAACACCTGTGGCAGACAGATGAGCTCCTGACCGTCCACAGTAAACGAGGCCACTTTGACCCCGTGTACATCGACCATCTTGCACTCGTTATTGCCGCTGTTGCTGCTGGTGGGTCCGATGGAGCCGTTGCTGGTCCCGGTCGCTCCTCCTCCTGCTCCGCCGCTGAGGAAGGCATTGATCACGCTCCCGGTGAGACGCGGAGATTCAGCCGGACTGGAGTACAGCGGGTCGGGTCGGAATAATGATCCCATACCCGGAGTGGAGCTCGGAGAAAGCACCGGCGGAGTTGCCGACACGGCCATAGTTGTCGCTGGGAAGTTTTCTCCTCTTTCAGCTACTCTATCTCTCAGCAGTTCTCAGCGCTGTTGTCACGCGGAGCTTTTCACGCGACTGGTGCACAACTACCACGCTTCTTTCCAACGGGACGCTTTACAATGAAGCGCGCACACACTGAGCGGATGCATTAAGCCAAGCCCACTAGCGAATGAGTGAGAGCTCTATCAGCCAATCAGCGTCCTCGCAGCGCACGCCTTCTCCCCACCTTTTCAATCACCATGTTTTTTGACATTAGAATGTAAGTTTCAGACAAAGTACTTTACATATAGCTACACAAAAGCGGATAACCGACCACTGTTGCAGTAATGCACAGAATAAGCCAACTCAAATAGAGTACCATCAGCTGATGTATCGTACAAGCCAACTTCAAAATTAGAAGATTATGTACAGTAAAACCCATCTCTAATACTACCAGCAAGTACCAACACCTTCAAAGACAATTACTACCTGCTAATACTTCCTCACTGTACTGAACTGTAACTTCCTCACTGTACTGAACTATATATATA
>JAYDZG010000014.1:7527670-7546339 GCA_034509265.1 Microcambeva bendego
GCCCGTTGAAGAGCTGGGAAAGGCTCCAGCACCCCTCCCCGACCCTAATTAGGATAAGGGGTTAAAGAAAATGAACTAATCTGAACTGAACTATACAAATAATTCAAACACAAATTAACATTAAACTTAAAGTTATAACTAGCAGAAACTAGAAATATATATTGGATTTTTCATTTTTCAATCCAGTCTCTACATCAAGAATGTCCAGAACTCATAACAGACTCATAAAACACACCAGGTTTCTATCTCATCTATCAGGAGCAGCATTATTTGCACGTCAATATATGACTTCAGTCTTTATCCTCAAAAGGTGAACAGATTTCCTTCATAACAACCTTGGAGTAAAACAACAGAAGAGGGAGTCAAAAAGGGGAATCATTAAGAGTTAACAGTTTTGCACAGTGTAGCTCATACAATACGCTATTACTGAAAAAAATGTCTATTGAGGGCCCCAATGCTTAAAGGTAACACCTGAACCTACTAATCACAATCAACCTGGCGATCTTTGGCAATGCATGTCGACATTAAGTAATTAAGAAATAAAGGTGCACCCTACCTACAGTTAGACATGGATGATGATTAATAATGTTGTGGGGCTGCCGTCAGCAAAGCCATCAATATGAAGTAGATTTGTTGTTTTAACAGCTTTTACTTTTTGAGGAAAGCTTACATCTATATTTTGAAAAATGATAACAGATTATTTTAATTGTCTTTTTTTAAATACATTTTCACAATTTTTATGGGGTTGTATTAATTATGTAAAGGTAATAAACTGCATGCTGTAAGCTTTTTAGGTCTTGCTTTTTACACACAGATTTCTCTATCATCTCTCAAACTTTTAATCATTTTATGGACTGTAGATGGCCGAATCAATAAATTGCCATCCTTTACTTTTAGTGAAAAGCCTCTAGTCCCAACTATTTTGTTATGTGTGGAAGGTTAGATTTATAAGGTAAAACTTTAAACATCTCTTTTGCCGTTTTAAATAAATATCTTGAAACAATGTTTTTATTACATGTTATCTGATTCCATTATTATTTAACGTTGTTTGAATATATCCAGATGTTTTTTAGAGTTGAGTGCAAAAGACATTCCTCCTCATTTTAACCCAATCCGTGCAGTGAAACATATATACACACTAGTAAACACTAGGGGCAGTTAGTGCACACATGCCCAGAGCGATGGGCAGCCCTAGCCACAGTGCCCAAGGAGCAGTTAGAGCTGCTGTGCTGCCTCCGATGGTCTGCTTGCTAAGATCTGTTCATAAGTTTTGTATGCTTGCCCACTGTATTACTTGGCTCAACCCAAATGGTGCCGTCAGTTCCTGTTTAAGTACAGAAGCACATAAGCTATAGGTAGGCCAATACTAAATTCACAGGAAAATTACTCATAGACCTTTTTTTCTCAAAAATGACAGTTTAACAGATGTTTCATTTCCACATTTCACAGCAGTCATTAAATTATACTGAATAAATTGGAGCTACAACACACATCATTCCCTACCTTAATGGTTGCATGTAAACTTTAAACATCATCCATTGACTATGCCAGTTTTCATCTCAAACCCAAACATTTATGCCTGTGTTTTGACACCTCGAATTTTGTAGACTTTTGACCATGAGACACTTGAATGCTACATGAATGAAGAATGTCACATCACCAAACACAAATCTAAAGTTTGAATTTGGCAGCAGATTGAGGATTACTCAAGGCTCATTTAAAGGTCCGTGGGGTGACTTTCATGGTTGTGAATTGGGAAGGGCTTAGCAATGGTACAGTCTACAGCATCTTAGTAGTGTTTGTATAATAATACTTATGAAAAAACACTATAAAGAACCCTATTCTTTTCTAGACAAATATGTATGTTTTACTTAATGTAGAAAAATATTAATTATTATTTTTGTACTTACATCAAAACTGTTTGAAACATTGGAAGAATATATTAAAATTATAAACTTCCATTCTAGCCTTTTGGCTGTTACCTAGAATTTAGGTCATTTAAACTTACGTACTTGTCATGCATTGATGAGCTAGGTTTGTTAATAAAGTTAACATGTAATAATGTGATGCCATATTCAAATAGCCTAGAATAACATGTATATCCAATTATATTTTTTATTTAAATTAAATTAAAAGAAGCTCAGTTTGGGTGGAAAATAGTCCAGTCTGACTATACTGGCAAGGCACACGAGAAGGGCGGGGTCATCCATCACACTGATACCTGCTAGCGTGTGATGGATGGACGGACGGCGGCATGAACTCAATAATGCTCCCTCTCTCCTGGGTTATTCGCAGATCAGTGAGCAGCCACTGCTAATAAAGTGATGAAATGCTTTGCTGTCCTTGTGTGCATTATCTTTCAATCTCTGACAGCAGAGACTTTTTTTATTCATTTTAAATAACAGCCGGTCCTCCTTTTATCCAAAATGACTTGGAGATTAAATTAAATGTAATAATCACCTTATTCATATTTACTCACATCTTGCAGCGAGTGTATTTAAATTTATTAAACACCTATTTTTCATCAAATATTTGTTTAAATTTTGTAAGCAGTCCATTGATTTTTTTTTAAATTATTTTAATTAGTGGCCAGTTATTAACAGCCATCCCCCCCCAGCACACACAGTGGGGCACAGAAGCGTTATGATATGAGTGTTTTGCAGGCAGTAGACCTGACAGCTAGGTGGTAATTCTGTTTGTTTAGTGTCTTCTGGATGGCAAGAGAATTTATTGTTGAGGTGCTCCTTTAACAGCTTGCTGTATCCCCTCAACATTAGTTATTGCTGAACTACAGAGCTGCCTTACCAATTTAATTCTCATTGTGTAAGTACCTGTATGTTCTGTTTTGCATGTTTACATGTTTTTCAGATTATTTAACTATGTTTTTATGATTATTTAACTAACAATGATGGCCAGAGGATCTCCAGTTTTTCAACAAATGTGTGAGAAAATTATTGAAATGTATAAAATGTACCTAAAATAAAGATTAGAATGGATCTGTTTATTTCTTACAATATAGTTCCCAAGGAGGAATTTCAGTGAGTAAAAATCTTCGATCCCACTGATGGCACTATATCAAGAACTGCCACTCAACAATAGCTGATATAACCACATGGGCAAGGGATTACTTTTTAGAATTTACTTTGTCATATCTAACTGATGCCAGGAAGACTTTCACCAGCTCTGATGGATTGCATCTTTTGAGAATGAAGAGGGCAGCTGGCGATGCAACATCTGGTAATTAATTTTGGCGCAGGCAGGACTGTTGGTGCCGGCAAGTGTCAAAAATGACTCCAGGACAGTGTGCAAGGTTTCGGAATGAAGTAAACTGACCCTGAAGATTCAAAATCATCTTATAGCTAGTTTACACTACACGATTTTTGCCCTGATTGTCCTTCATGAGCCTTTGCTCAGATTAATTTCATTTTTTTTCTCTTTGATTTTACGTTGCACAACTTATTATTAAATTACTCGCTTATTGTTGTATTTTTTGGACACATATCATTTAACCTCTCGTAATATCTTGAGTGCGTTTTCAGGCCCTTGGGGTGGGTGGCACTGTCATTTCACAGCAAGAAGGTCCTGGGTTTGATTCCCAGGTGGGGCGGTTCAGGTCCTTTCTGTGTGGAGTTTGCATGTTCTCCTTGTGTTCATGGGTTTCCTCTGAGAGCTCCGGTTTCCTCCCACAGTCCAAAAACATGCAAGTGAGATGAACATGGAAAATTTTCCATGACTGTTTGTAATGGTCTGTCATTACTGTAAACAAAGTATGTAAAACTTGATGTTAAATTGAAATAAAATGAATGTAATTGCAGCCCTACTGATAGCCCTATGATTAGTTCATGAGAACAGTGGGTACGTGGGTTAAAGGTCGGTGGTATTAAAAAGTTTATTAACGAATGTTCTACAAAATTTCATAACTGTGGGAGTGAATCTTTCCCATATAAGCATGGCTACCCCTGGGCACAAAGTGATTCTATGATTACTACTTAACTTTTGTTAATCTCGGTTTAGTTGGAGCTATTTTATGATTAATACTTGTACTGGCATGTACCCCATGGGTATACCACACTATTATCTGTTTTAATTCCTTCCCAACACATTCCCAAGGATTAAAAAAAAGGATCCTCAATCCTTCCAGAGCTCTGTTCAATTTATTTTAGGCTTGAGTATGATGTTGCTGAAGAGCCTGCAGGTTATTTATGCTTGTTACATTACCATTTAATTACAGAAATAACTTGTTGGAGGCAGTTGTTTAGAGAGATTTTATTAATTTATTTATTTTTGCAAAGGTGGGGGTACGTTGAAGAGAAGGGGGAGTTGTCGCAGATTTATTTTGGATGTGACCTTCTCCACACTTGCTGCAGCTGTAATCAGTGGAATTAATAGCATAATCAAATTATACACAAACTCATAAATCATCTGTGAGTGCGCTGTCACAGCGTCTCGCTATTAATGGCCCCCATTGTTTTGCAAGCGTATTAAAAAATTACATCCCCCGATTCCCACCTTGATAGAAACCGAAATGCCATTTAGAGGCTATAAAGAACAGCGGCTGGTCCGAGAGTACTGGATTTTCACAACTGTTAATTTAGCCTCATGACAGCAAATGATGTTGCCGGGTGAGTGCTGGACATTGGGAGGGGCTTAAAAAACTGTAACTTCCGTGCAGTCAGTCCTGGCAGCATTATCCTAGCTGACAGCGGGCAGTTAATTAGAGTAATATCAGCTTAAACGTCTGTCACTTAGGTTTAATGACATCAAAGAGCTCGCCACCCTCTGTTTCTATGGGTTTCAGTGTAGAACATGAGATGGGTTTAGATAATTGCTGGCAGGTGTACTGTTCCCCTTTTCATTTTTAGAGAAATTGTAGAGGACATGGACATTATAGAGGGGAAAAGGGATCGAATTCACCGCCAAACAGGGCGAGCTGCTGTTTCATCTCTTCAGGATCAATGCCATGAAAGTATAGTCAAGCCGAGAAGCTCCATGTGGGCAGTTGTTGCGTAGTGGTTAAGCTACAGGACTACTAATCAAAAGGTTGCTGGTTCAAGCCCTTGAGTAAAGCCCTTAACCCTCAGTTGCTTGAACAATAAACAATAATGCCTAGTTTACATCACACAATTTTTGCCCTGATTTTTGCTCGCTGACTGCTCGCCATTAGATCTGCCGACTACATGCAGTTTTGGACATAGTACCATTAAACCTGTCATCAATTTTTTGTCTTCCATGAAAACAATATTTGGGAGACCAGACAGACTTATCCTATTTTCGGTTTATACGTGGTGTAGTGTGAAACTCCTACATCTCTGATGTAAAATTAAATCCCTATTGTTGGTCTCCTCTGCTGAGTAGCGTTGGTACCTTCCAAGTAGCTGTGCTCTTTTTGGAACTACAACAACAAAAAATATCAGGGCTATTAAATGTCAGTGTGCCAAAGTAAGACTGCGTCTGGCAGTCACCCATGATTAATTCAGAAACCAGCAGTAGCCTAGTGGTTAGGGTATAGGACTAGTAATCCGAAGGTCACCGTTTCAAACCCCACCACTGCCAGGTTGCTGCTGTTGGGCCTTGAGCAAGGCCCTCAACCCTCATTGCTTAAGCTGTATACTGTAACTGTAAGTCGCTTTGAATAAAGGCATCTCCTAAATGCTTAAAATGTAAACTTATTATATGCCTTTTTGCGCATTCCAAGCCGTGCAAGGCATAGTTTTCTCATTAAGATAGCAAAGACACACTGACGTGCTCTAGATCAAGCTGCATGGATGATGGTTCGCCTACATATACCTAATATAGAGCCCTTGGTCTCTTCTTCCATGTACACTTGAAAATGTATTTTTCCATAAAACATGGGTTCTGGGGACTTGAATTTAATCTCGTCTCTGTCTGTCACTACTCTTATGTGCAAAGTGTACCGGCTACTTAAAATGACCCCTAAATAGGAGTTTTTGTGTAAGTAAATATTATTTGCACTGTGCAAGGTGTTTTCCTGTGGTGTCACCAGGCTCTCCATGAGAATGAAGCAGTTTGCAAAGTTATTTTTATGTTCTCAGCCGGCAACTCTAGGACACTCAATTTAGTGCTTGACCTATGTAATACTGCCCTATGATTTGTGCTGGGATTTTTATTCTTGTTCGTATTAAACTGCCATAACTCCTCTACTACAAAATTTGAAAGCTGCTGATTCCGTTCTTGTGTGACATTTTTGCCCTGTCAAATGAATTAGATTGTCTTCTCCGACTGCAGACAATGTGTGATTAGATTCTTTGTTACTTTAATGTCATGCTGTCTGCGCCAATTATAGGTGATTGCCTGATGCATGCTTACTGATTTCAGGTTGTCTCTATCCAAATAAATGTGTGTATGCGTCTTTTCTGCCAGAATGTGTGCCGTCTTCGGAGGGATTTATTGCCTTCGCCATTCTGTTCGCTGCCTGGTCGTGGACAAGGAGTCAGGAAAGTAAGTACTTCACCATCGATCCCCTGCCTACACTGGCTTTGCTTTGACAAGGACTCTTTTATAAAAGAACAAAAAACAGGAACTAAAAAAATGTTGGAGGAGAAAAGGGGACAGATTTGTTTTGTGTCCTAGCTTTGCTACTAGTATGGATTGGTCTTTGTCCATCACAAATGTAAACAGATCCTTTCTTAAAAAAGAAAACAAAAAGAAAAAAAAAAACCTGAAAATTCATTGAGTCGGTTGATGGTATGGAAGGAGAACAGGGAGGATTGGGGGATTATAGATATGGAATTAATTTTCTGTTAGACAGCCGTGCACAGGCCCCCTGAAGCAGCTGAGCTCAGAAGACAAATCACGGGCCCTGCCACTTGGGCCTCCAATGAGTGATGCGGCTTTTTCCTTGTGGCCTTACCTTCACTAATTGATTTTCAGCTGAAGACAAAAAGTCCTCTGCTGCCTCTTTAAAAATGAGAGTTCATATCCAGTCTCCATTGATTAATCTGTGCTCATAATGTGTCTCAGGTCTTACCAGAAAGGCCTTTAATGAGTTTTAAAGGCGTGTTGTTGTCATAAAACAGGTTAGATCAGGGCCCTTTTGATTCTTAATCACACGTTCTTACTAAATAGTAAACGACTTAAAGTGCGGTTTCTGTGTGTGATTTTGGACGCAGCCATCAGCTTTTTCACAACACAACAACTGCCCACAGCATGAACGTGTAGCACAAGCTTAACTCATTTGTGTGAAAATCATTCCTATGTGCAAAAAATTCTGATTTTGTTTGTAATAAATTTACTCTGGGAATTGTTCAGCCAAACTGTGGAGATGGTAACTCTGGATTATCTTGACTACCTTGCTTGAATTGGTTCTGGGTAACTCTCTGGAGCTGGGAACTGTGGATTGTTTTAACTGTTTTACATGTCATGGCTTATGCTAAGGTTCCTGAAGATTTTAAAGTAAAAGTAACACTTGCACATTCCTGCGTAAGAGGACCCCAAGTTGCTTTTTACATTCATCAAGAAAGTTTAACGTTCTTGTAAGTTCTTTCCTGTTCCACCTTTATCTTAATAATTTCCTTGCTAAAAGTGAATAATTATCTTGAAGGGCACAGGCAAATCTCTCCATGTCTCTGCCTGCTGCCTGTTATTAATTGGCCAAGAAGCAAAGATTCATTCTGGCTTTCCCAAATACAAAAGTACTAGTCCAAACTTCTGGATGTTGGATTAGGATATTGGTCTACTCATCTGTACCATCCCTATTTTTTGAGGGCTTAGGTTGAGCTAATGCAACAATCAGATCTTGTCATCATGTCAATAAAGCACTCCCAGAGGGCATGGTGTGGAGAATCACTGCTCTCCGCCAGAGGCGTCCGGGTGTCAACTCAACCCAACTTGTGCCATTCATCATCGGCAGGAAATAAGTTCCATGAAGGTGAAGAGGTAGAGGTAAAAAAAAAAGGAAAAAAGACTTGGCAAGGTGTCTGGCAGGCTGAACAATGATTTTAATTTCCCCGGCATCATAAATTACTGCCCTGTGTCTTTTCTTATTACTGGCATAAAGCTGAAAAGGGTAGACCTAGATTAATAATGCAGAGGATTATGGCCTCGGATCCCAACTGTCATGTTGGTTCGGAGGCGGCCCGACGACAGCCCAACTTGTTAATGTGGCCAACAGTTTTCTCAATCACGTGTTCGGGCCAATGCTGATGGTGTTAATTAGGTGGACAGCTGTCCATCATGTAGTTATGATGATCAGTGCTGCGCGATTCTCAGGTGACCACGATCAACTGTTAGATTCTGCAGTCCTGTACAGTTTAATATAAATAAATATGTCTTCAATAAATTAGGTCAAACATGCTACCACACCAGAGCTGAGATTTCAAACATGCCATTTTACCAAGTATATAAATTTGCACGATAAAACTTCCATGTGAAGGCTTTATGTATTTTGTCAACCGCACTGGGATCAGTAAAATGTGTTGTTTGTGTTCCATGGGAAATGTAAAATAACATGTTGAAAAACCTTGGCCTAGTGGATATAGCTATTAAAGGAATGGTTGAGAGTTTGAAAACACAACTCTGTCTCGCAGCTGCTGTGGGGCCCTTGAGCAAGGCCCTTAATTCAGATGGCTCCAGTGGCGCACCGTACAATGGCTGACCCAGTGCTCTGACTCCAGCCTCCAAATGAGCTGGGTACATGTAAAAAGAATTTTATTGTACTGTACGTGCATATGCAAAAATGTATTCTATTTAAATATTTTTTCTTACGCTCAGTGGAAAAATGTTTCCTATTCTCTACCTTATTTTCTCTTACTGTGTTTTATTTTTCTTAAGTCTATTCTCACAGTTTCAATCTGTGAAATGCCTCCTCAGTAGTGCATCTGAAAGCCTCACAGCCCGAGGTTTCTTTTCTTTGTCACAACTGTAGGAGATCTGTAATTGTTCACGAAGCCAGATTTAATCATCAGTCACATTGTCACATTGGAAACGCTTAATAATGAAAAAAGCTAAACAAAATCAATGCCACAAAGCCATCAGCAATGAATAGCCTACCTAGCCTAATTTCTTTTAATTTGATTGATTACCATAAACACTGTGTAAGCGTACTGCGTTGGTGTTTGAACCCGCGCTAACCTTCTTAACACGTTCTTGGTGAGACAGAAAGCCCGACAGGAATTAAAATGTGATTTACATTGGAGTTCTTGTAATTTTGTGACTGTAAATTAAAGTGACATTTAGCAGTGTGCTAAAGAAATATTGTCTTACGGCACATCCTTAGTCTGAGCTAAGCTTACAGGAAATGTGTAGAAAAGTCTTTTTTTTTTTTTTTTTTTTTTTTTTTTTTTTTTTTTTTTTTTTTTGCAGTGAAGATTTTATTGATTTAAAACGACCTACAATAAAGTTAAGATTCTCAACTGATAATCACATTCTTACCAATGAGTAGGTGTATTTGTGTGTATGTTTGTGTACCTGTCCTGCCAAGGAAAGGCTCACATTTACATAAGCCGGTTCACTGACTGTGATTATTTTTACTTGAAAATTGATAGGATGCCTTCAGCTTCTGTTTTCAGTTTCCCTCTGTAAATAAATCTTCATTTACACAAACAGGTCCGCTGCATTCAGTTCAGTGTGAAGTGAGAATTGTTATGAGGGCTGCGCTCACTTTTTGTCAGGAAGGCGAGGCGCACACCTAGCCCTTTATTGTTTTGTGAAAGTCCATTTCAAGGATGTCACCCCTAGCCCATTAGTTTGGATAATGAGCCCTATAAAGCACATTTATAACTCTTGACATAACAAGCCGACAGACTCCCCACCGTTTACCATTCTTTGCCTCTTTTTCTCTGACTGAAGAGCTGGAAGGTCAAACTCTCACCCTGGATCTGTTCTATCACATTTAAATTAGCAAAACTTCAGATCAAAACCACTGATGCATGGTGACCCTTCTTTTCCTCTTAGAATAGCATGCTAATGAAGGCTACAAGCACGTATAAGGGGCAATCGTGTTGAAAGCAGTTTCAAAAAGTTTCTAGATTTTTATATTATTTTGAAATGGTGAGAGTCGGTTGAGTAGTAATTAGTGATCACCCAATATGGGGGTTTTCTATAATGCCGTTGTTTAGAAGTCGGGGTCAGACGATGGCCGATATGTGCTGCCGATATTTAGGGCTGATATCCAGTTTTAAATGTCAAAATGTCACACTTATAAGTGTAAGCAAAAAATTTCTTAACTTAACATTTATTGAACACTGACTTGAACCATCTTTATAAATAAAAATCAACAGGTCACTTTATTGGTATAATGTATTTTTTACTCGCATTACACGGTTGATAGAAACACACACACATGTTCTTGAGCTGCTCCAGGGCAGCTCTGTGTCTCTGAGCACGGTGCTGTCTGTGAGCAGGGTGGAGTAACTTAGCCCTGAATCATGCTGCAGTGCTTGAGAAATACTTCCATACAGCTGACAGTTACAAAGAGTGCCTCACTTCATGATTCCGTTTTTATTGCCTTGAAGTAAAATTGAGGTTTGCGGTTCTTGAGGAGTATTAGGCACTATGAAAGTGTGAGAAAAGAAGCTGAGAAAAGAGACTGACGCTTGACCTCTAATAGTAATTGGTCATGTCTAAGAGATCTTATAGTCTGGATTAAGTGCCATCTGATCATGTAAGGATGACGTGAAAGCAGTGGTGCTTCAGTGGCTACATGATCAACCAAAAACATAATTTGATGGCATTACTGGTACGATTCCATCAGCAAATAAAAAAATAGAAACATGTTTTTGTTTAATAAATAGATTTTTAAATAGTGTTTTAGAACTCTTGTAGAATTTAATTGATGTGACCTTCTGAGTATGTGTATAAAGACAGTTTCAGCACGAATACCTCTCTCTCATCTTACGTCCCAGTGCCGTCAAACGTAAATAAGCTGGAAGCTTTTGCACTAGATGAATGTCTGAAGATCTCACATGAGACGTGTCAAATGATTGTTAGCACTTACTGAAATTGCTTATTAGAGGGATCAGGGTAAAAGGGTGTTAAAAATTGTATATGGGGTTGAATAATTGTGCAAATGGGCATTTGTCAGTAGTACAAGGCCTCAAACCTATTTTTTTTGGTGGAAACTTGCTAAACCGGCTCAGAACAACGTCGATGTGAAAGGGATTACCGTGGATATTGTCTTTTGCATTTTAACCCAATCCAAACCCAACATATACACAACAGTGATCAGTGAGCACACGTGCCCGGATCGGTGGGCAGTCCTAGGCATTGCGCCTGAGGAGCAGTTTGGGGTTGGGTGCCTTGCTCAAGAGCACTTCAGCTGTGACCTGTCAGCTCTAGGAATCGAACAAGCAACTTTCCGATCACAAGCCCAGTTCTCTAACTACTGGGCCAAAGCTGCACCTTTGCCAGTTAAATGTAAACCCAGAACATCTAATAAAATGTGAAGCACTCTAAATCTAGGCAAATGAAAAATGTTAAAACACAGTTTCATTTAATCCTATATCCATAATAGAGGGGGTTGTGGGGGTGAGAAGGGGTAAACATGACTTACTAGCTGTGCCTTTTTGCTTTTCAGGTGTAAAGCTGTGATTGACACACATGGTCAGCGAATAAGCTGCAATCATTTTGTGGTGGAAGACAGCTACGTCCGAGATGAGCAGAGAAAGCAAAAAGAACATAGGTATGTTAAGAGGCCAAGCATCAGGGATTTCTTTTACACTGTTGTGTCGGGTGACTTACATAAAATAAAAATCAGTAATGTTAAACAGTGTTTTTTTGTTTTGTGGACAGGTTCTATAAGACATTTTATTCCATTTCTCTACGTTTACTTTTCAGTCATTATTATATTTTGTATATTGGAACCTAGATATATGGACTAAAGGGGGCACAGGTTCCTGAAATGCAAAAATATACAGTTCTTAACCTCATACAATAAATGAGCAATGTAATTTTGTTATGTAAAATAAATCTTTGTACTACTAGAGAGAAATTTCATAAATCAGCCATACATACAGCAATAGATGCACCTAATTTTTTGTACCACTTCTATTGTCTTTTAAAGCCATAACAAAGCTATCAGCCTTTCAAATAAAAAAACAAGAACATTACAAAATGAGAAAGCGAGAACAAAGCAAGCCTCCTGGCATGTATGTCGGTTAACAGATAATTACTGGAAAACTGTTAAAAAGTCAGAAGAGAAGAGTCCCAAAACCAATCAGATTGGACATTTAGAATTTTATTAATATTTGGCATCAGGGAAATAACTGCAAATTGAGCGATATAAAATGTCCAAATACAATATTATTGTGCAGCAGTACACCATTCCTGACTTTTAATGCCCCTTATGCCTTTATTAAATTATCAATTCATTTGATTACCAGGCTACAGGTGACTCCCACTAAGCCACCGTGCCACCCCAAAGAATGATTTAAAATAATTTTTTTATTTTGTATTCTGTTTATTGTTGATGTAATGTGCACTTCGCTATTGGTTTGTGCACTGCTGCTTGTCCATGTGTGCCTAACAAGCGGGGATGTACACGCATTAGGCACGCATCTGTGTTAGCAATTGACTGTCAGTACAGCAATGAATGTCTGACTTTTAAACTGTTGAATGTTCTCTATGTTTTTTGGTATGTAGCACACCTGTGTTTTCCATTACCAAGATGGCAATGCACCAGTAACTTACCTAAACACACCTGGTTTTGAGACTACAACACTCATTAGCGTTAATATATTCACCCATCGGTGTAAGCACTGTTGCTATTTTAGCGACGTAGGCGCAAGGCCTGACAATAGACTGTTCATGGGGTGTAAGATAGGACCCTTGGCTTGCACATGTTTGAAGATAGGGCCCTCTGTGTTGTAAGTTTTTCTGTGTGTCCTTTTTGTATCTTTTATTATTTAGTGGTGTTGCAGATTTTTGTCCTCTGTTTTTTTCTTTGGCTGTGAAAGTACATTATTTACAATTTATTATTGTAGAACAAGTGTGAGTTCATCCATAATGACATTACTCCTCTAGCTTCTGTCTTTATAATCTCATAGGCAGATATCCAGAGCGGTGCTCATCACAGACGAATCGATTTTACCCTCTGAATCGGATCAGCAGGTACTTATTTAAATGTGTGTGTGTGTGTGTGTGTGTGTGTGTGTGTGTGTGTGTGTAGGTGTGTACAACCCTGTCTCGGTCTGTTTATCTATCTGACTGGCTGTCTTTTCTTCCTGGTGTTGTCTTTGTCTACCCTGCCCCTCAGCCCCCTCCCCTTAATCACAAACAAAAGCAATCCCATCAGAAATAAAGGCCCCGCATACATATCCAAATGTGCACTTTTAAATTTGCCCCCCTCCATAGACTTTTTCAGTGCCATGTGTTTCTTGCCGACCCTGCAGTTTTTTTCCCACACAGCTTGTTTTCCATTACATCGTATTCATGCCACCTATCGCATTTGTCTTGATTCTTGGGATGCGTCCAAGAGACATCAGGCAAAGAAACAACAAAAGATCAGAGGCGATTTGTGAGATCGTTAGTGTGGCCTTGTCATGCAGCTCCTGTAGATTAAATTCCAAAGTGAATTATGAACGTAAGGAAACATGTTCAGAGAAAGACACAATTCAGCACACTGTAACCCTTTCAACATAATTAATTTAATAAATCACTAGTTTAATAAAAGGTGACATGTCTGAGTGTGTTTAGACCAATTTCAGTACTAGTTTTTCTGTGTATTGGAGATGTAAAAATTGAGACATACATATATTGAAAGCAATTAATGAGGGTTAAGAACCCTGCTCAAAGGTCCAACAGTGGCAGCCTGGCAGATGCCTGGCAGAAGCTACCACTGTCCACAGTTGTGTTCTCACTGTCACATATTGTTTCTGTACGATGAAAAACATGTATCTTAATTTTTATTGTGTGTTTGATTATGTATCTGTTGGTAAAATCAAAATGACCAATGGAAAGATAAAAAAAAATCTCAGTCTTTGTAACTATTATCTCCATTGGCAGCTAGCGCTGTCCATCAAACCAGTGTTTCCTCCTCCTTCAATTCCAGTAGTGTGTTTACAAAGGGACTACTTGTATTATTTTCATGCTTACTTTATTTTTTAATAATATTTCCTAAATATGTAACAAAGATTTGACAAAACAAATGTCCATATTTTATAATGTCAATAAAGCTAAGAGTTAAATTTAGCTGAAAGAGGTGGGAATTTACTGTGTTTGCTTTAAGTAAGAATAAAACTTCTGCTTCTGTTTAAAATCAGCACTTTAGTTTCTAAAACATGTGATTATAATAATAGTATTATTTTTCATAATTGTTGTTGATATTGTGTGTTCAAGTTTGCATGCATGTTTTAGTAAGCTAACTGCTATCTGCCCTTTGCTACAACTAACTAGTTAACAGTTAACTAGTTAGGGACAGCTGTAACCTAGTGGTTAGGGTACAGGACTAGTAATCTGAAAGATGCTGGGTCAAGCCTTACCACTGCCAAGTTGCTGCTGTTGGGCCCTTGAGCAAAGCCCTTAACCTTCAATTGTAGTGTAACTGTTTTGTAAGTCACTTTAAATAAAAGTGTCTACTAAATGCTGATGCATTTTAATGTTTCCCTTTAAATTATTTAGTTGTCATATAGTCATGTGCAGTAAAAAATGAGCCATATGGAATCTAAATTGAGCCCTTTGTAATTAGCATCATTTTTGACCTCTCTTTAAAAGTTTGGTTTTTGGAGATACATGTTTTTAATTTTCACAATATACTTTTACACTAATGGTTAAGGTATAGGGCTTACTTACGTTTAAAAGGTATGTTTATCAGATAATCCCTACAGATGAATTAAAAATGAATGTAAAATGACTTTTTAGGGCTCTCAGATATTCTGCTTGCTGGGCAGCGCTGAGATTCTGAATTCCTCAGTCGAAATTCAGTGTTACCACCAATAGCATCTAGTGGGCGTAATTGACGGTGCCTATAGCAGACACAGTTCTGTTAGGGTGGGACAACTGGACTAAATGGGTGGGACACTGACAGATAAAGAGGTTCCTGTGTAGAATGCATCGGCTAAATATTTCCCTTTCAGAGCTGTACATTTTTCAGAGAAGGCGTGAGCAGCAATATATCCACCTCGACTGTGATCGGGGATCCTCCAGCAGTGGAAGACATTTACTAAATTAGGAAGATATTTGAGAAAAAGCACAAGTAAAATAGACTTTTTAGGTCAACACACACCTACTATACAAGTATTATTCTTAATTATTATTTTATTATTTAGTCACAAGCCGGGAAAACCAGTAAAAATACGTACAAGCCACTAAACAGATTTCAGATTTTATTTTCCAAATCTCAGTAATTGGCTTTACTGAAATTCAAGTAAGCACATTTGTGAAATTTACCATGCCATATTTATGAAATATTGCAGCACTTCAAGTTTTCAAGCAGAATTTTTGTTCATCATTGTTTGAAATCTGAAATTAGAATTAAGTTAATGTGTTAAATTAAATAGTTCTAGGAGCAACTGTAGAACAGGCTAGCATACAAGCTGTTATATTTAACCCAGTTGGAATCTCAGCTCAGCTACTCATGGGCATTTAGTGTTGGATTTAATGTCAGCTTTTGTATTATTATTATTTCTGTGCTTACTTTCTCTATACCTTTTCTGCAGATCTCACTGGTAACTGTGCCTCCTGCTGAGCCTTCTTCACCAGCAGTTAGAATGGTGGAGCTCAGTTCATCGACTATGACCTGCATGCCTGGAACCTGTAAGCCACACATTTCTCATGAACAAGCAATTAATATAAGGGACTTGCTTAGAAAGGGTTAGATTGGGTTAGATCGAGTTGTGAGCTAAACTATGTGAGCAAAACTATGGCTCCAGATACCTGGGCCAATCTACCAGGAACTTATTGAGTCACTCCCTGCCCACCTAGCTGTCTGTGCTTCACACAACAGTTACTCAGCACATTAGCTGGTGGTCATTATAATGTGAATGGAAGTTTATATGAAGCATTTTGGTTAAGTAATTGGCCACCCTATATTGCCCTAAAAAGATTTTTAGGAATAAAACATGGTCCAACACTACTGTCCAAAATCTTCTGTAGTAGTAGTAATTTAGAGAAGAAGAAAAACACTCGTCTCCTTCACCTGCACTTCAATTTTCTCCCCTTTTATTTTAGCAACCATCTGTAATGACCAGTTTGATATATATTTCTTTGCTTAGCCTCTTGTTGACTCTACCATTGACTCTATTGTTATTGATGGAAGTTATTCCATTTGTCAGACTAATATTATTTTGCTAGGAGTTGTTGGGGTGAAGAAAAGCTGGGATGGGTGTAAATGGATTGCTAGTCACTGAATCCCAGTAACTGACTTTGTCTTTATGAACAAATGAAAAATTGAAATCAGCGTTCACTGGCAATTTTCTAAGAGGAAACTATAGCAGTCAGTTCTAAGTAATAATTCTTCTGCACATCACTTACAATCACTGCGATGATGACCAGGACAGACCAGCTTTCTTAAAAACTTTTAATATAATAATTGAATCAAATAAAAAAAATATTATTGAATATCAGGGTAAATTCTCAAGTATGCATTTTTTTCCTGTAATAAAATAAAATGTTAAACCAACTGTATATTATTATTATTACTATGACGATGAAGTGTGATACTTATTATTCCTATGACGATGAAGTGTGATGTCTTAATCCGTTTAATATATAATACTTCCTACCAAAGACTTTTATGGGTTAGCTTAGTGTGTAGAGCTTTGGGCTATTATTTGGAAGGTTGTGAATCCCAACTCGGCTAATGTTGGGCCCTTAAGCACCATGCAATTTCTGACTCTGTACTCTGACAACATCTTCCAAACAAGCCAGGATATGCCAACAAAAAAAAACTGTTGTACTGTGTACACAGGTATATGTAAATATGACAATATCATTTTATTACTAGTGTTAATATCATGATAGTTATACAGTATTGGGACATTATTATGACCACCAGCTAATATATAGAGTAACTGCCATGTGCAGTATGGATAACAGCTAGACAGCTTAGAGTGGCTCAATAAGGTCCTGGTAGATTTTCACAGGTATCTGGAGCCATGCTGACTGCAGTGCATCCCACAGTGGTGTGTGAGGGAAGATCCATAGCGCATACATGATGATCAAGGTGGTCCCACTGAGTCTGTGGAATTAGGTATTCAGGGTAGAACTTTGAAGTACTCTTCCAACCAATGTGGGACATTTCTAGGCGTGTAACATGTCACATTGGCTTACTGCAAGATTCCATCCACTCCAGGTAAGCCTATCACTAGTGTGTATGGGGGTGTGTGATCTGCAAGAATGGATTCAGAACAAAATGTGTTGAGAGTGCCTTCCACACCTTTTATACCCACCAAGCCAGCACACAAAACATGACTTCATGACAGTGTATTTTTCTTACAGGTCAATAACTTGTCAATGCTATTTCGCTTTATTGTCTAATATTAACAGATTTGGTCCACTTGACCTGCTCTTCATCAGGATCGGCCTATGAGGATTTGGCACAAGTTGTTTCCAGACTCTTCCAGATTCCCAGCAGTCCTAGGCAAGAAACAGCACAAGGTTTGGCATTTGTATTCAATTTTATTTAAGCTAAAGATGAGATGGTTTTATACAGTGTTTTGGCAAGTTATTGGTTATATTATCACATCTGATTATTTATGGTTCTTGTTTAAAGTTAGTTAAGAAAGGCACAAACCATCCTTTTTTAGGAAGGGGGGGGTGTCCAAACACTGACTTGACACTACCAACTGGACGTGTGTCAGATTTGGTTTTGTGTAAGCAGCAGCGAATTCACAAGCAGAAATTGGAAATAATAATTATATATTATTCTAATTGATTGTGCATATCATTGTTATGATTGTGTTTCTTAGACCTGCCATTGAGGTGACCTATGTTAGAATACAGTTGCTCACTTTGATCCAACTGTTGATGTGCACAATTTATTTGCTACAGCCTTTAATGAAAATGGGTCACCTTAGGTCCACTACCAATTATAAATTATTTGGGAGATTGATCATTCTCAATACAGCAGTGACATTTACGTGGTGCTCTTTAAGTATCAACCTTTAGGTGTGTTGCTAGTTTAAGTGTACTATGGGGGTGTTGTACTGGTATGAGTAATTCAGGCTACAGTTTGCTTCTAGTTTAAGTGTATCATAGTGTCTTGCTGACTGACATTAATGTAGTGATTTCGGCACTGGTATGAGTATTAGGGCTGCAGCTATTGATTATTTTTGTATTCAAGTATTCTATCCATTATTCCAGTGATTAATCGGATAAACACTTTTACTTTAATAAAGCAAAAATAAATACATATCAGATAAAAAAAAAAAGATTTTGCACATTTTATTCCTTACGTATGTCAAAGTGTAAAGGGAGAATATGTAAATGGAAAAAAAGAAATCCAATTCAAATGAATTTTAAAAGGTGACCTAAAACAGGCTTCAATAACAACAATAATCATAATCATAATAGGAAATTAGCCCCTAAACATCACCTGTAGTGAACTTAACGAACTAAAAGTTTCAGCTACAGTTCATGCACAACATAAAGCTTTTATGTTTTGTAGGAGGCAAAAAAGTCTTGTTAGGATTGTTTCTGTCAGATGTGGGGTGTGTGTGTGTGTGTGTGTGTGTGTGTGTGTGTGTGTGTGTGTGTGTGTGTGTGTGTGTACATACA
>JAYDZG010000014.1:7556591-7567857 GCA_034509265.1 Microcambeva bendego
GTTGAAGCACCTTTGGCAGCAATTACAGCCTCAAGTCTTTTTGAGTATGAGACTGTTCAGACTTGACACACCTATTTTTGGGCAGTTTCTTCCATTCTTTTTTGCAGAACCTTTCAAGCTCCATCAGGTTGGTTGAGGAGCGTCAGTGCATAGGCATTTTCAGATCTCTCCAGAGATGTTCAATCGGGTTCAAGTCTGGGCTCCTGCTGGGCTACTCAAGAACATTCAACATGTTGTCCCGAAGCCACTCCTTTGTTATTTTGGCTGTGTGTTCAGGGTCATTGTCCTGCTGAAAGGTGAATCTTCACCTCAGTCTGAGGTTCAGAGCGTCCAGAGTGTGATTTCAATTTCATTTTCATCAGACCACAGATTTTGTTTTTCATGGTCTGAGATTTCTTTTTTTGTTTTTGGCAAACTCCAAGCGGGCTGTCTTTGCCTTTTACTGAGGAGTAGCTTCCATCTGGCCACTCTACCCTAGAGGCCTGATTTGTAGAGTGTAGCATAAATTGTTGTCCTTCTGGAAGGTTCTCCTCTCTTCCCAGGGCAATGCTGAAGCTCTGTCAGAGTGACCCTTGGGTTCTTGGTCATCTCCCTGACTAAGGCTTTTTTACCCTGATCATTCAGATTGGCTAAGTGGCCAGCTCTAGGAAAAAGTCCTTGTGGTTCCAAACGTCTTCCATTTACAGATGATGGGGGCCACTGTGTTCATTGGGACCTTCAATGCTGCATAAATCTTGTACCCTTCCCCAGATCTGTGTCTCAAAACAATGCTGTCTCTTAGTCCAATTCCTTGGACTTCATGGCTTCGTTTGTGCTCGGACATGTACAGTCAAATGGATTTACCACAGATGGACTCCAGTCAAGTTTTCAAGACAAGTTAAGGATGATCAGTGGATACAGAATGCAATTTTGAGTGTCATGGCAAACACTGTGAATAGTGGTTTTGTTTTTTATTTTGTGGAAATAAAAATGTGGAAAAAACTGAAGAGTTAGCATTTATATACACTAACATGTTAATTACTGTCACATAATAAGTTTTTTTATGTTCTTTATAGGCCAAATCTGTGTTTAATCATCTTCTGCCCGGTGAGGAGTTCTGTCCACCTGCCCCAAACCCTGAGGACATCATATATGACGGCGATCAGGGAGAAGGTGCTGCCTTTGAAGGCACCAGTCAGGAAGATGTAATTGCAGCAACAGAGCAAAGTGACTCTCAGGAGGACCAACCAACGGCTAACTCAGAACATGCAGAGAGTACAGAGAGTGTTAGTCTGGAGGCTGATACTAAAGCTGATGTTCCACTGAGGAACACTTCCACTGAGGAACAGCAGGACTAAATTAATTGTAGTTTACTCTCCTTAAACCAGAACACAGCCTTCTTTCTAAAATCACATTCCCACAGTGGGGCTGTGATAAAGAACAACATCTAAGAAAAAATATTCATGTATTAAAAATAAACAGATTAAAAACACAAAACTCTTGAGATGTTTCATACCACTTGATCAACGATGTTGTGACATATGCATGGTTAACTTTTGATATCTGTGTAGATAAAGCCTAGTCCAGAGTTCATCTTACATAAGCATTTCAGTTTCAATCAAATTTGGCTCACACTGTGTGAACCTTCTGCCTGCACTTAGCATTCAGAACTACTGGACCTCACCTTTTGTCATCCCTTCTTGTTGGCTAGTGAACACACATTCTCTAGGTTTAGTTGGTTTGTTTGGCAATTAAAGTCCAATAAAACACTGATTTATATCGAGCTTTAACAATTAAGCTCATAACACCCTGGGTCTGTTCAAAACCCTAGTGAGATACTTTACTGTCTGCTGCTTGTATGGGCAGTTACGTCAGTAGAGATGCTTTTAATGAGACTTATAAGGCAGGTAATTCGGATGCACTACTTAGTGATTACATCAGCTTTTACTTACTAAGCCAACACACTTGTCACTGACAAACCTGAATTTTCAAATAAATTACACTTCTACTCATTTATACAAATTCAGATCAATGCGACTTTTTACATTTGAAAATAGCTCAGTGAGAAAAGTGGGATTGCCTTCACCTAACAAAGCGTTAGATGCTCCCTCATTATTCAGTCAAAATACTGGTAAAATTAAAGGTACCTTACTAGGCAGCATTTTTAGGCATCTAGGATTTTGAACGGCCTTTTTCTCGGTTGTGTTTATAGAATGACGTAAAAATGCATATATTTAAAGAGTGCACTAGGTTTTTGAGCATACCCCCAGTCACCCTCTGCTTTTATAGCATTAATAATCACTCCCTCACTGGCTGTCTTGTGTGATCTTCAGCTAAAATTGACTACTATATTTTCCAGATCTCATCTCGTCATTTTTGCAAACCAGACTGGCAAATGGAATATAAATGTTTTGATATAGATCGCCTGGGGAAGAATATACAGCATGTATCTTGTATCTGGCTCAATCATGATAAATCACATTGGGGAAAGTCAGAAGGATGCTTGATGCTCCACACATTTGTATGGTCACTTTTCACTTTATTTTGTTTGCTGGTTTGAATGCAGGGTTACACAGCATTATTCTGTACTTTTAATGTAGTCCTCTGAATGCTTACAGAGAAAAATAAAAGGTTGTTTGGTACTCTTTGAATCAATGATCTTTATTGAGTGAAAAAATAGATGACAACTTGACACTGTGGAAAACTTCAGTTTAAGTTAAATTTATTTGAAGAGCACTTTTTTTTACAGCAGGCATTGTCTCAAAGAATTTTATAGCATCCAGAGCCAACAGACCTTTGTTGAGCAAGTTAATGGCCATAGTTGCAAGGAAAAACTCCCTTAATATTACTAGAACCAGACTCAGTAGAGACCTTCATTTAGAGAGCAAATTGAATGACCACACATACAGAATATCAAAGTTTCATTGGTGTAACGTTAAATACAGACATGGACAGTCATGCATCTCCCAGTTCACCTCACTGACATGTCTAAGTACTGTGTAAGTAAGTAAAGTTTATTTATAAAGCACTTTAAAAACAACTTTTGTTGACCAAAGTGCTGTACATCAAAAATACACAAGACAACACTAGATACAATATAAAAAATGTAAAACGAGAGTAAATTACACAGATAAAAATACACTACATGATTAGAGTTACCACTGCTCCTCACTATTCAAATGTTTTTTTTAGTTTTAAAAACAGCGGCTGAAGGTGTTTGGTGAATATTTAGAGGTAAAGTGTTCCACAGCCTCAGAGTGTAAACTGCAAACGCACGCTCAACTTTTAATTTCAAGCAAGCACTAGGAACAGCCAGTGGTTTTGGGAGAGAGCAAACCACTGAGATAAGCCGGGGCTTGGCCATTAAGTGTGTTAAAAACGAATAAAAGCTGAAACTTTAAACTGAATCCTGAACAGACAGCCAATGTAGTAAGGCAATGACAGGAGTAATATGGTCTCTTTTCTTGGTATTAGTCAGTAACCTTGCTGCTGCATTCGGAACTAACTGTAAGCGCTGCAATAATTAATCCCAATATACATAGAATTACAGTGAGGAAACTGAAGCTCTCAGAGGGCACATGAAGAACATGCAAATTCCACACAGTATTCAGACCAGACTGATTATGGTGATCAAACCAGCCTGAGATAAAATGAAGTGAGTTCATTGAATGTGCTAATGCTGGATAGCATTACATTTAAATATCACTACCTGAGTATTTTGACCAAGTAACTTTTATTCATAAAACTTGACTATTCTTGCTTCCACTTATGCCAATACCAACAGCCAAGAGCTCAACTACATAATATTTCTCATTTACATTAGTCTATCCTTTGGTACTTTAAAGGAAGTTGGAAGGAAATGGTTTGGATGATGGAGACCCTCGTTTTTATGATAACGCTACCAGTTTTAAATGTCATGTGAACTTCCAGGGAGCCTGGCTGTTGATAACTTTCAGCTGCTTCGAGCTTAATTTTCACATTTCAACTGTTAATTTTATATCTAGTTCAACATAAATAAAAGGCTACAGTGGACACTTCCAAATCTTATTTTGGAATAGTGTTGACTGGTCATGACAAGAATGAAGTCTACTGCTGCTGATCATGAAACTCAAGGTTTTATGTTGTACACTGACAAGCATAGTTGCTTTTTACTTCTGTAAAGAGTGCTTATTTACTGTAAACATCCTATAGGTCTTTAAATGAACCTTTCAATTATAGGGCCAGAGTACCACCTACTGGCATATATTAACTGTGTGGCATCAACAAGAACTGCTGTACTTCCGTATTTAGTGGTCACACTGAGGCTTGGCTCACAGTTGATATTTAAGTCCATCTGTGTATCAAATGTATTTAAGGGCTTGGTGTCTTGGACGGCTTTGGTGATTCATTGGGTAGTACTGTCGCCTCACAGCATGTTCTTCCCATGTTTGTGTGGATTTTGTCCGCTAACTCTGGTTTCCTCCCGCAGTCCAAATACATACAAGTGAGATGAATTGGAGATACAAAATTGTCCATGAATGTTTGATATTAAACTTATGATGCAATGAAACTTGTCTAAAGTATAACTCTTCTTCTGTCATGAATGCAACCAAAGTGTGTAAAACATGACTTAAAATTTTAATAAATGATTTTTTCCACATTTGATTTGAAGCAACAATAAGCAACCCAGTACACTTTGGCAATAAAGAAAATCCATGAGCATGAAAACTTGGCAGCAAAGCAAGCCTTAACATCCCTGGTCCAACACTTGCTCATCCTTGCCCACGATAAAATCACAGACCAGCCATAAAAGCATACATCATAGAAGCTTGGCAAAAAAGAAGAACCATATACTACTAATAAACTCTGAGATAAACACCACCATAAAGACAGATACAACATAATACATAAAAAAAACCTTTTTGTTTACACAAGATGCTGCATAGGGCTCACCAAACTCTTATACTTACCTACCTGTTAAGGGAAAGCAGACCCACTGAGTAGATCATGAACCTGTGCCAAACACATCCTCTATGCATGCCAAAAGATTCTACAATTAGCAAACACTTTTATTCCAAGTGACTTGTCTCAAGTCATGTGACCATATAATGGGTGTGTTCAAAAACCCAGTGAGCGCGATTGCATTGGTTTTTGCCTACTAAGGTAAGAGTTAGCACCATGCTATTCAAACCGATGGGATGAGGTGGCACAAAATGCCAACCTCCTCAGTGTACCGAAAACAGCAGAGTTCTCACTGACAAGCCCAAATTTACAAATACATTACACTTGTACATGTTTATAATTTATTTATTATGAAAATATTTGATCAGTATTCATCCACCATATTTGTATTGTTTTTGTTTTGCTAAGATTTCCTTCACTGCTAAGAAAGCATCATATGGTCCCCTATTATTTCATCAAAATATCTGTCAAATTTAAGTTATCTTACTAGGCATCACTTTGCAGGCCTGGGTGATTTTTTCACTAGCACATAAGTGCATAGAGTCTGACCTGTCTGGTTAAGGGGGCATCAGGTGTAAAAACCATGTCAAATAAACAATGCAGACCACAATCCTCTGTGACAACCTTTAACTGAAGTAGAGAAAGGATTCACGAGGCAGCATTTTAATACAGTTGATAATTTGAACAGGCTTTAGGAAGCATGCATACATGCATAAAACCCTGTCTATGTAAAGAGTGCACTAGGTTTTGAAAGATACCCTTTTTCTAAGCAATTGAGCATTAGTCAAGGACCCAACAGTTCAGTGGTGGGGCTTGAACCACCCACCTCTATTACAATAACTTACCTCTGAGGCTACACCCTCACAGTCACACAAACACTATGATCCATTTATACACAAATACTAAAGTAACAGATCAACTCTCATTTGAACTTTTTTTAAAAGCCTGAACCAATCAGGCCATGATAATAGCCATAGCAACTGACAAGCAGCGGGTGTTTCTGAGACACCTAAAGTAAATAAAAAGGTTAAGTGCCTGCATACGTTTGGCCATACAGTGCCTACCGGACCTGAAGTGAATACTACAGTTCATGTATTGTACAAAAATCAAAAGAAAAGCGTTTCCTGCATAGTCTTTATCAGGTCACAATGTTATTGACTAAATGAATAAAGATATTTGTTGCCAAACAAACACTACAACAAATCTTTTTCAGGATTTAAAGATGAGCTGTTTACTTGACCGGTGATCATGGGGTGAAGAGAGAGTGGAAAGAAGCATAGCTAGATGACATTTGGTTTGCACTGCCATGGATGAACAGATGGCTCATTATAGCAGTGAGTATGCACTCTTCCCTCGCTCTGCATCTTTGTTTCGTGGGAATCTGATAATGGCTCTGCCGAGGGTATTTAGCTGTTCGACTGGGGGGAATGAATTACTGCTCGACACATGGCCCAGGTTTAATTTCAGCCTGGAGAAAGTGTGCTGGGTGCTTTTAAATTGCTGGGGAGCACGTGGTATTTTTTGTTGTTATTTATAAATCTGCAAACAATACACCTCTGAATTTAGAATGGGTTATCAGCAGTTAGAGGATATTTAGTATGGTACTGCGCTCCACATGTGGGTTCACTTCTCGATGTTTATGTTTTGTTTGTTTAGTTAGTTTTTTTCTTCTGAATCGCACCATGGTGGTTTTGCCCACAGTAGGTTTGATTTATGTTGTCATTCGGGAAAAGGCTGGATGTAATGTAGATCCCATCTTGTATAACGGCGCTGACACCAGAAGCGAATAATACAAAGATTGGATCATGGTCCTCCATACAAAGCATAATCCTTTAATGAATGATTACCTACGCATGTATGCCAGTTTCCTTAATGAATCCTTTAGAGGATTCAGTACAAGATTTGTCTAGATCAAATACAGAGCCATGATCTTGAGCATAAACTTAAACATAAACTTTACAGTATAAATGGTCACAATTTCCCTCAGACTTTTAAATCCAGAGGTAAATATTTCCAGAAGAATAAAGGCATTTATAGCCAGCCACATAGTGTGGATATTAATGTCCATTGTTTTTATTATTTTAAAATCCACAGACTTTTCACAAAGTTTTGGCAATAAAGTATATTCAATTGTTCAGTTCAGTTCGTTGTCTTTAATTCCTAATTAGGGCTGGAGGGGTGCTGGAGCCTATTACAGCTCTTCAACAGGCACAAGGCACACGGTAACACCCTGGAGATTGTCAGACACTTTCACATAGGGCAACAGAACTTTGAGAAGGGTACATTTTGGAAAGGTAAGGGGGAAAACTGCAGGCATGGGAGGAACATTCAAAATTTCTTAATGACACTGACCATCGGTGAAGATCAGACCCATGTCCCCCAGAATCCCTAATGCAATGCCGGAACTCTACCGTTTACATTTTCAACACTTAGCAAATGTTCTTATCCAGAGTAACTTAAAGAAGTGCAGAACCTGGACTGTAGAAAACATACAGAAACCTCACAAAACATCTTACAAATGCTTTAAAACTTGTTGGGAACTCATTGCACTCTATGTGATAAATGTCTCTTCTTTCTTGCTGTGAATTTTCAAGTACCTACGTCCCAGCTACTAAACAAGACCTAAAGCAAAAGTGCAAGGCCATCTGAAGCCTTTAATCTGTATCGTCAGAAAATACTCGTCTTCTGTATTTAAAAAGTAGGAATGTAATTCATGCAGATGTTAACTTTCTCTCTGGGTGCTGTTTTTCTTTCCTCTTTCCACAGGATAATTTTACTTTGGGGACACTTACCAGCTACCAGCTCTGCCACCATGCAAACCCTTGTATCAAATAGGCTTTTTCTTATATACCCCACACAAACGGAATGTAGAGATAGTAGAGAAAGTTTTCTGGTAATATTTACAACAAATACAGTTTACATGTTTAGGTGGTGCTTCAATCTAAAATTTTATTTAATAATTCAGTCCAAAATCCTTTTTTTCCAGCATTTCAGTTTCATTTCACTGTTTGTGTAAGTAGATCCCTTCTCTGTGGTGACCCAAGCACTCGGTCTTATCACTGGGAATTGATTTTATGCATGGAGAGTCTTGACATTCAAATGTAAAAGGGTAAAAATATCCAGAGGCAAGACACCTAGCAGGGGCCACGCTTCCTCTCGCTGTGGGGCGCAATCAGCATAAAAAGCCTTCAGGGAAACAATTGGGGAAACATCTTACCAATTGTTTTATTTAGTTCGTTTTTGCTGAAGTTTGGGAGTTGGAACACAGCTACTGTTGAGGTCAGAAGTGTTCTTGTGTGTAGTTGTACAGTACAGTATTGCACCAAAGATTTGCATTTATTGCATTTATGCAGTGTTGCATTTAGCCAAAACATAGTTCAGCATAATTCTTGGGCAAACAAAAAGGGATTCAAAAAGAGAATAAATAGTTCATAAATAAACTATTACAAACATAACACCACAAGGCGGCTTTGTACAGGCCTTCATAACTTTATAAAGAATAATCAATAATATGTGTGGATGACCAACCAACCGGTTGCACAAGTGATATTCAAATCCAAATATGTGAAGCAGTGTGTTTGCGTAATGGGTCGCTGCATCTGAGCAAATTCCTTTCAATAAGCTTTATAGACATTATCAATTCACAGCATTGCTAAGGAGTACTCTAAGGCCTGAACACCATTATGTTGCAGAGCATTAAATATTTGCTTAATTCCATTTTAATGGCCAGTGCAAGTTTTTTGAGCGGTGGAAGGAAACTGCACTTGGAACTAGTTTATACTGTGCCTTACCATGTCTGAGTATTTACTGACATCTACTGTCAGAACTATGAATAAAAACGATTTGGAATGTCTTTTAATTAACATATACAAAATTACTTTACTTTTTATATTTTGAAAATATCATTCATATTTCTACTTCTATGTCTATTTATATGAATTATTATGTACCGTACTTAATATGAATCCATTAGAATGTACATACCTCAACGCTTAATTTATCCTTACTGGGGAAAAATATATAATACTACATTCCCACAGCCAACGTCAGGCCTTATAAACAGACAAACTAGAAATTCACTAATGAGAACAGCTACAAGGCTGTAAACTTCACTGAAGGTAATAGCTCATACAAGAACCATATAATAGGCGTTGGACAAGGAAAGGGTTGAAGAGAACGACTGGTCTAAATAACAGGCCCTCTGAGTCTAATGTGGGAAAAGTGAAACATTTTGGTTTAAACTCTTTACAGGATGTGTGATGTAGGTCTATCAGCACATCAGCGAGATGAAACTGACCTTACTACAAAGTTTGGTGCATGCTTTTTAGAAAACAGGTGTTTTCTCTAGCGTTTGGGCGGCACGGTGTCTTAGTGGGTAGCACTTTCGAAGATGATCCTGGTCCTTTCTGTGTGGAGTTTGCATGTTCTTCACTTGTCTGCGTGGGTTTACTCCAGGTGCTCCGGTTTCTTCCCACAGTCCAAAATCATGCAGTCAGGTTAATCAGAGAGACAAAATTGTCCACGACTGTTTTTTAAAAAATATTGAAAAAATTAAACTTGAGTAATGAATAACCGTGTGTCTGTCATGAAAATAACCAAGAGTGTGGAACATAAAATCTTAATAAATAAATACATACATCTTTGGCGTTTTAATAAGGTTATTCTGGTGTTTCCTATGGTGACCAGATAAAGTTATTAAGATCCATTACTGTTATCCTGGTGTTTTAAAAACACCGTTCAGAATAGTGGATGTTGTTATAGCCCGAAACATACATAAAGTTTACCTTGTAAAACAAGCTCATGCTCAAGTGTCCATATACTTTTGGGCATGAAAGGATGAAAGTTTGAAAGGATGCTGAGGTCTCCACGGATACCGCATTCACCAAAAAGCCTTTTTTCACTTCAGCACAGCCATTGGTCGCACAATCACAACCCACCCAGTGTGATGATGGGCTTTCATCTAGTTCGCCTTTACCACTGTCTTAATCGTTTTGTTGACGAGATTGTGTATATAATATATCACGTATAATGTCAAAATGAATAAATTTTATTTAATTGGTTGATTATAAAACATGTTTAATCGTCGTGTATTAGGCCGGCAGTTCAGAAAGCAGGATTGTGGTTCCATCTAGCGGCAAAAAGGCGCTAGTACCAAGCAAACTAACGCAGCTTGTTTGAGCACTGCTGTTATTAAATAGATTTTAAAGAGGACTCGGAGCTAAAAGAGCAAATGTGACAAACTTTAAAGTAGAAAATAGATAATAATACAAAAGGCTTGTCCCCAGAATTAATTCCACTATAAAGGTGATGTCACTTTTTAAAAAATATTTTCTTCTTTTTAGCATTTCAGTCTATTGAGGGTACCAGCCATGTTAAGTTCAAGGTCTTTAACAAAACATTTCCCCGTTCCAAAAAACAATTTCATCTGCAGCCTTTCACCAGCTCCGTTATCACAAAGACACTTTATATTACTTTTAAAAAATGCTTTCCTGGGTTTTAACATGCATGATGGATAAAATAAAATAACAGTAGAAATCATAAAATCACCTCGTGATCAATGCATACTGATGATAGTTACCGTATAACCCACGGCATGAGGAAAGATTATTAGGGTGGACTATTTTAACCTTGTTTATAGGATCTATACCAAATTTTGCAGTATCTAAACTACTTATGAGAACTAATAATAACGGCAAACTTTACTATTCAAGACAAAACTAGATTCTTTTAACGTTAAGTTCGCCAAGCCACCGTAGATAGATGCCGGAAGTTGTACTTTAAGCCTACAAACAAGATGGCGACGCCCGAGCAGCCACATGAAATTCCTCCTGGTGAAGAATCATTGGGGGATTCAGAAGAGAATGTAAGTTTTTAAACCATTAAATAATTTTAGCAGCGTTGTAACGTGAGTAAGATCACTTAAGGTAACTCTTGACGTAAACGTTTATTAAACTCATGTCTTAATAACGTGGTTATATATTCCATGCTGCTGCTTATGTGATCTGTATTAGATTCAGTAGAGCGTTTACACCTTATATAGAGCTTCATGTGAGCGACGATGACTTCTGTATGAAGTTAAAATGTTTTTATATTATTATTTCTTTTTTTCTTTGTTTTAGATTTTTTCACCAATGCTTTCACACATAGATGAATAGTTCTGGGTTAAATAATTTAATAATTTTAATAATTTAACCCAGTCCTTAAAGTAAAACACACATATACACACTGGTGAACGCTTAGGGGTCAGTGAACCTGTGAGCTGACTGTAAGCGTAGATACACACACACACACACACACACACACACACACACACACACACACACACAGAGAGAGACAGATAATGAGG
>JAYDZG010000014.1:7570074-7580593 GCA_034509265.1 Microcambeva bendego
ACAATTTCTGAAGCTTGTATCTGTGCTGATTGGTACTTACTGTTAACAGTGTATTGTGAAACATTCAGTGTGGCCCTCAGAAGGTTGTTGCGGTTTTAGGATATATTTTACAGCACACTCATTGTTTATCTCATCTGCTGTTGTTTTCCTTCGTCTATCTGTTGGACATCTGTTACTAAGCACACCAGTGACGATTATTTTCTTCAGCACATTCCAAACAGTTGTACTGGCTTTGGCCAATATTTGTGCATTGATTTTTCATCTTCTCTCAGATTAATAATTGCTTGATTTTCCACCTATAAACAGCTCAAATCTGAAACTGAGTGTAGACATTCAGCGCTATTTGTGGTCTGAAAAATCAATGTAAAAGAACACAATTGGGCAAAATAGCATGACTGACAGTCACATGTTCCAATACTTTTGCTCTCAAGTAAAATTGGCTGGTTCAGACAAAAGGTGGTATTTTCTGCACTATGTATCAGATCCGGATGTGAACAAAATCTGAAATGTTGATCTTATATCTCATATGCATTTTTTAATGTCAAACCAAAATGTTTTTAGTGTATGGCTAAAATAAGGGAATATGCTTCACTGTTCCAATACTTTTGGAGTGGACGGTATGCAAAGTTTCTGCAGCATATTTGTTTTGGACCCGCCATGGTGGTTTAAAAAGTCTACATTGTTTAAAGAAATGACATTATGATGATCATATGTATGGTCACACATTAAATACAATGATGTTTCTGTTCCAGAATTATTCAGTGTGTCCAAAGACAAAGCTGTTCACATCATGGATGTAGAGGCTGGTAAACTGGTTACACGCATTCCTAAAGCTCACAGGTATTACATAGTTATAACTCATATATATTTAAATGTCATGTCATTGCATGTGATGGTGTTACCTTAAGTTTTGTAAATAAAGCATACAACAGATTACCAAAACCATAGGTGCTGATCTGGATTTGGCTTTTTGCTTATATCACTATATCAGGGCTTTGGTCAGGGAGCTAAAAACCCCTCAAGACAGGGTTTTGCAAAGACCTGCATAAAGCTCTGGCCTTAACCCTGTTCAACACCTTTGAGACCAGACCTTCTCATTCTACATCAGTGCCTGACAAATGCTGTTTTAACTGATCTGCTACACATTACCAGCTTTAGTTTAGTAACAGCTGTAAGTAAAAACAATGGTTAAATAAAACACATTTTTTTCTGGTCTGGTGAGGGAAAAATTAACACTTGGGCAAACCAGCTTGCACTGGATGTGCTAAAATACTTTCCCTACAGTGAAATATGATGGTGGCAGCATTATGCTATGTGGGTGTTCTTAGTAGCAGGGATAGGAAGTTTCTTCTCACCTCACGTATGTCTATATTTAAACCAATAACCTTTATAAAATAATGTATATCTATTCTGCTTGCTGTTTTAAACTGAAAGCCTCTCCTTTACATGACATCCCTGTTTGTACTTTGTTTGCTTTGCTAGTACTTGCGTGAGAAGAATATTTCAACCTTTGTTTATAAACATCTTATATATTTTTTCTTTAGCACTTCTATCAATTCGTTACTGGTAATCGATGAGAATATGTTTGCCACTGGGGATGACGATGGCATGCTGAAGGTGTGGGACATGAGAAAAGGAACTTCATTCATGTCACTGAAACACCATGAGGACTACATCAGTGACATTGCAATAGATCAGGCAAAGAAGATTTTACTTACATCAAGGTACTGAGCTGATTAACTACACATGCGAGGGCGGCATAGTGGTTAAGTGGGTAGCACTATCTCCTCACAGCAAGAAGGTACTGGGTTCAATCCCCAGGTGAGGTGGTCCGGGTCCTTTATGTGAAGTTTGTGTGTTCTCCCCGTGTCTGCGTGGCTTGACTTCAGGAACTCCGGTTTCTTCTCACAGTTCAAAAGCATGCAAATGAGGTAAATTGAAGATACAAAATTGCCCATGATTAATCTTGTGTATTGAGTCACCGTTTCCTGTCATGAATGTAAAACATGACGCTAAAATCCCAATAAATAAACAAATACACATGAAATTTAGCTCAAAGGATAAAACGACCTTCTGCAGAGTGATGACAAAGAACATGTCTCATGTCTTAAGGTTTATACGCCCATCAGAACCCCATACTTATACACTTATAACCCCATACCAGGGCTTTGGTCAGGGAGCTAAAAAAAACCCTGCTTCTAATGTTTGCCAGAATTTAATTTATATTTGTGAAATGATTCTTTTAAGTGGGGATGGAACTATGGGTGTGTTCAACATAAAAAGGAGAAGATTTGAACTGCTCTCAGAGTTTCAGGATGGAGATCTTACTTCTGTGTCAATAATGAAGGTAAGACATGAACAGTATTTTAGATAAAATTGTATTTTGATGGCCATGTATTCTATGTATTTATTTGTACACTCATTTCCATGAAATAAAGAAAATCACACAATGGTCTAAAAACAGGTAAATCAATTAATGTAAATCAGACATTGCTTTTGAATTCTGGTTCAACAGAATAATTTTAAAAACAAACTAATAAAACAGGCCTTGACAAAAGTCACAGTACCCACAGAAAATATTAAATAATTTTGAACCATTGCAAACTAGAAATAAAAAAATCTGCACAAACATGTTAAAAGTCCATAACACCATCTCCATGCAGCTTTAAGGTCTACAAGACTGCAGCCTAGACTTGGCAAAAATAGGAAAACTGATGATGATAAAGAATAATATGAATGGTAACCAAAGACCAAATAAGATTTTACTACCTCTGAAAAATGGAGGTGGCTGTATTATGTTTTGGGACTGCTTTTCTGCATCTGTAATTGGGCCTATCGAGGCACTTTGGAGTAAAACAGGCTGCCAGGCCTCAGTCGCAGGTTATGGGTCCTCCAACAGAATAATGACCCAAAACACAGATAAGAATGGCTTAAAGGCTGCTGTTTTGCAAAAGTGGTCCAGGTCCGCTTTGAACAACAAACAATAAAATAACCTTTCTTAAGGTCTGATAACCTTTTAGAATCAGCCAAGCAAGACATATAAATGCATTGTTTTAAGATGATGATTTTAATAACTCTTTATGTATTTTTCCTTTTAAATCTACACATCCCAGAGAGGCAAAAAAGTGGCGTGTGGCTCCAGTGAAGGGACGATCTATATTTTTAATTGGAATGGATTTGGAGCAACTAGTGACCGATTCGCCCTCCAGGCAGAGTCTGTGGACTGTATTGTACCAGTTACAGACAGCATACTGTGTACTGCCTCCATGGATGGAGTTATTAGGTGAGAAAACATTGCTAAATATGGGAAACTGTCGGTTTAAATGCTCACATTACAGACTTTAAGCATTTAGCTGCTTATGTGTATGAGAATTAAGATGTACACTGTTGGGTTACATTATTTCAGTGGCATGCAGTCAGGCCCTTCTAAGAAGAGGCAAAACAACTGTGGATAGAAAATTTCTCTTAATATATGTTTAATACATGTAAAAGTATATCAAAAATTCTGCCAAATTAAGCCAGCTTTATTTGTCTGAGCTGTACTAACCAATCAAAACTGCTCATTGAAATACTCAGACTCTCTCCTGTAGTGCATGCTTATTTTCCTTTTCTGATGATATTTTGAAGGGTTCTATAATGAAAGTCTATTTGCAAATTGATAGGAAATCTCACCAATTGGATGTAAGATTTTCTCCAGAGGAGATGGTCCCATAGCTTTCTTTCCTTTCTCAGTGTTATGACTTCATTCCGTTTCTGAGGGGTGGGTGTACTTATTACACTATAGGCACGCACACCACTGCATTATTATGATTACTTCCTGCTTTCCACAGCTGTAGCATCTATCTCATAAATAAAGTAATATTTTGTAAAACATTGATTCATGGCCAGTCGCTGGTCTGTTTATGATTTTCACATCTCAGCTTGTTTGGAAATGGGTTGCACTGCAGGCCTAGTCAGCATATGGCAATATGGCACCCTTGGAGCCAAGAGGTTTAAGAGCCTTGTGCAGAGGCCTGACAACAAAGCTCTACTCATTAGACAAATAAACTTATAATAACTAAACGTATGTTGTCAGAATGAAAAATGACTACATTAACCTAGAGAGAGATGATGTACTAGTTCTGCTTACCCTATTTATATTTGTCTTCCTCTTCTACATTACTGAAACATTCGCAACATAGTTTAGCCAATAAAGTTTATCTGGTAATATGCTAGTTCAAGTAAATACACTTGATACCAACATAAAAAACAACAAGTAACTACACTAACTGATTGTCAATGCTAATTAATTTTAGTGTATTAAAGTTAGTTTTATTACCCTCTCCTTTTTCCTGCAGGGCTGTTAGCCTCTTGCCCAATCGTGTGGTGGGCAGTGTAGGTCAGCACACTGGGGAACCCATCGAGGAAATTGCCTGCTCATGGGACAAGCGCTTTATCGCCAGTTGTGCTCATGACCAGCTGATAAAATTCTGGGACATTTCCAACCTTTCATCTATGAGGGTTAAGGATTACAGAAGACGCAAGAAAAAAGATGGACGCCTTAAGGCGCTTAGCAATAAAGCATTCGGCGGTGGAGAGGACTTTTTCTCTGGACTGCTTGACCAAGGCGAGGGTAACAGTAAACCGGAGGAGGATGAGGACAGTGATGAAAATGATGATGAAAGTGACAGTGACTGAACTAGTTTTTGAATGGTTTAAATGGCTTTTTGTTCTACAATTTGAGTTTACAAGCTAACATCTGCGGCATCAAGAGATGCACCAATTTCTGTTACAGATTTACTGTAAATTATTCATTCATTAATTTCATTTTTACATGTTTTACCACTATCCTGCTCATACAGATAACAGAGATGTGGATTTAAATTATATATCACTGTACAACCTGATTGTCTATTTATAGCAAATTACTAATCAAGGTTGTTTTTCAGTTAGTGGATTTAATGTTGAAAAAAGTGCTAAATAAAATTCAGAAGCTATTCAGCCATTGAGGATAGTTGTGAAACAGTAACTATTTACAGCTTGACATTTTTATATTAAAAAAATTACATATATAAATAGCAAGCCTGGAATTTTAAATCTGTTTGTTCTAAATGTGATTCACAATCTTCAAGATGGTTTTGATCTTGTAGGCACATCAGTAAAGCCCAATTTAGGGTCCAAAATATGTTTACACCTGGGATAAATTAATTTGGTGGTATATTAAGTTAATTAACCGTTATAAACATTTCTAAACTTAAGCCACACTGTGAGGTCCACAAATGCCTAATTGGAAATTAGACGAATTTTAGTGCCCTGATGTTAATCCAGTTGAACACCTGTGGGATAAATTTGAGCCAGATGTTCCCATCAGACATCAGTACCTGACCCCACAAATACAAATTTGCATGTACTCCAAATTTTTAATGCCCTTGCTTTTTGGAATGTATTCAGCAAGTCAGTGTCGGAAGGCTGTTTAAAGTATTATACGAGTAATGTGTTGCAATTTAAACTTTACGACTGATAAGCTACGAGTATGGCATTAATTGTTTAATTGCTTACCTTGTAATTAGTCCCAGCTATTAGTGAATAAATTAAAACACTTTGGATAGGAGGCATGTGGTAAATGCTGTGACAGTACTGAGGTCTTTACATACCTTTGGCCATTTTATATGAGAGTTGTTTTTGGTTATGCGATTATTTGATTAACCCAACTTGGTGTAATAGTTCAGTAAATACAATAAATGATATTGCCTCTTCACTACACTGCCCTTACTAATAAATGAACTTTGTAGAGTAGGCTCTGGACCTTCTGAATACCCGATCAGGATGGGATACAGCTGTTACTCAAAGTGAATAAATTAATAAGAGGATATTCAAGCACATTCTTGTGTTTTAACATGTTTATTTAGGAACAAATTTGCACAGCACTGGTCTTTACCTTCCTCTTTTTGCATTTTTTGGATTCAACTGTAAAAAATAAAACAGCATTTTAAAATAAAGATGAGCTAACATATAGAATAACATAAGCATTGTAGTATTCATTTTCTTTTAAAATCTCACACACTCGCAGGAAAACATAAAAGCGTGTCGTACAAAAAGTTAATTTGATGTCTGGAAAGAGACTGTTTTTATTTATTTTACCTGAATATGTTTGATTTTTTTTTTCTGTATCTACCCTCGATGTCTTCCATGCACTATTAATTTCACTTCACTTAAAAATAATTCATGTTTGGCTATGTAGAGTGAGCAAAGTTAGCTTTCATCTTAATGCACCTCCATATACAGTAGTTAGCTACCAGCTTGTAGCAACATTTGTGCTGTCCTGACTAGCTTGTTGAAAAAGCAATGAGCAAAATGAAACTGCTGTTTTTACTGGCTGTACAAAATAATTCAATTCTACACAAGTTTGACCTGCATGTGTTTATCTTAATATTACCTTATTTTAGTATCCAAGTAAACCAAGCAAAACAAATATAAGCTGAAATAGGCAATCAGGAAGGTGATGGCCAGGTTTAAGTAGTTGCCTGTATGTGTTTAAGGCTGTTTATCCGCTTTATCTTGCTTTTTTGACTTAACCAAAAATACCAACTGCATTCACAAAGCTATATTTACTACCATGATCACAATGGTGTTCCACAGTTGATGTTACATAAATAAACTTCTGACTAGCCACTGAATGTCAAAAAACACTTAGTCTTACATGACGAAGGAGAAAAACTACAAATGCCTCATTTTCACTAACAGAATAGTTCATTTTAGCAGTACAACATAACCTACAAATTCCGAATATCTTCTTCATAGCTTATTCATGTTACTGCTCACACTTTTTCTATGAAGGACAACTCTGCTGTAATAAGGTTTATTTTGAAAGGTAAGGCATGAGGATTCAGTGTTTGGATTATTTTCTATTTTCAATCTTGACTAATGACCTTCCTCCAATTCTGGTTCATGGTTATTATTCATTAGTTTGCCAGGATTCCCAGCTCTCGTTTAACTGAGGGACGTGATGTTGGAACGGCCACCAGGGGGCACTACCACACGCCTTCCAGCTGGTCTTATGGGGGCTTCTTCAGGACCTACAGAGGAGAGAAAAGTGAGTTTGTAAATAGGCTGTAGTCCATGGGATTTAATTAATTAATTTAACATTTATGTCACGTGATTATTATGTAGTTCAAAGAAAACAAGCACATGATGTAAAAAAAAAACATTAACTCTATTTCTAAAAGAAATCCATTTGCAGTCTGCATATTCAATGTTGAAGTGGGCACATTTGTAGGGTCTTTCTTGATTGTTATTCATCATGTGCCACTTAATTACAATTCAAGTAAGATTTTTAACCCAATCCGGGAAGTGAAACACACATATGAACACTAAGGGGCAGTGAGCACACATGCCCGGAGCGGTGGGCAGCACACGGTGCCCAGGGAGCAGTTAGAGGTTAGGTGCCTTGCTCAAAAGCACTTCAGTCGTGACCTGTTGGCTCTGGGAATCGAACCGGCAACCTTCTGATCACAAGCCCAGTTCTCTAACCACCAGGCCTCCATTAGGATAAGTGGTTAAAGAAAATTTACTAAACAATTTATTATAACATTTAATATTTAATTATTAGGCAACTACAATAGCCTTGTAGCCACTACATCATCTACTTTTTCAGTTTTAAATTGCATTTTTTTCTGATTGTATTTTTTCTCAAATTAGAGACAAATATACAAAATTACTCATTTTTGAAATGATGGCAAGGTTTACATAAAATTATGATTATGAATATGTTCAAAAGGCACTAGCACTGGGATCCAGGGTTCAATGCCATCTGCCCTGGGAGGTGGAATCTAATGCAATGAGTTGGTACACTGCAATGTGTTACTGCTTTGAGCCTAAGGTTTCTGAGATAACCGGACCTACTACGACCCTGGCCAGGAAAAAATAAATATATATGTCTGCTATCAATTACTAAATAATACTCATAATAGTTGAGGTAACTCACAAGTTACCCAAATTAAAGTTAATTACATCCTATTTTTACTCAAATAGTAAAAGTATGCTAGATATTTTGCAGTTCATTAAAAGCTGAGAGTGAGTGAGGAAAAGAAAAGGGATTGGGTAGGTGTAAGTATATAGTATAATTGGTTATGAATCATATTGTAAAATATTGTTTCACTTTTAACTGTGACATTTACAGTGGAATATTTTTTTATATTATATATATATTATATATTATATATTATATATTATATTATATATTTTAATTTATTATGACTTTATTACTGGTGCTATTAGTTGAACTGACACCTACACAGACATACAGTTTAGTCTGCAGGGGTGGGAAAGAGGCCGAACAGGGTTTCTGGCCAGTGGGGTAGCTGTGGCATCAACTTTGTTTAGATTGTAACAACTGGATTGGGTTGAAAACTGGGAAAACTATGAGATGATGTTTAAATCTCTTTTAAATATTATTGGAATCATTTTTCCAACTGCATACCAAGATGTATATATTAGGACAATCGACTGACACATTCTTTCTTGAGTCTGTAATTTCAGTGGTGGAAATATGATGTAATACAAAGAACAAACGAACCCTTGCTGATTGGAAAAGGCAAGTGAGTGCTCTAATCTCCCTACAAAAACGATGAGTGGAATACTTTCCAGTGTAGATAAGTGTATCTACCATAAACTATTCCCATAAAACAATGTTTATATCAGTGCATGATGACAGGTTACATTAGGCATTAACATGCTGCAGATGTTGTCGATTTAATGTCTTGGTTCCCATGATTAGCTCAGTGGGGTTCCATAAGCTTTGTAAGTCAAACACATTGTCATGAAACGATAGAGAAAAATAACTATCTGTCCATTAAGATTTAACATAATTTTCATTATTTATCCCTGATTTAAAGTCAGTAACAATCAGTGTTAACTAGGTTCAGTACTTTTGAGGATACCAAAGCTCATCTGTATCACATTGCACAGCTGCAAACAATGTAAAATGTATTAATAACCAATGTTGGGTAGATTATTTTATTTTTATTTACATTTTCTGCACTATGTTTAAATGTATCTAGCTATTTCTGTATATTGTGTTTTTCTGTTTCTAAGCTTTGGTGAGGCATATGTGCCATGCTAATAAATAAATAAAAAATAAATAAATAACTGAATTGAATTGAATTGAATCAGATTGAAAGACCTGCTAGGGTGAATCCAGACTGGTGGAGATTCCTAATAGGGCCCTTGGTGGGGGAGTTTCGGTTGGAGGCTGATGGAGTGCCTCCCCTGGACATGGGGTTAAAATCGGAAACGGGTCCATCATACATCCCCCGGGGCACAGCCCTCAACACTGCCATCTGCAAAAGAGAACAAGTTTTTGCTTAGCAAAAATGCTGAATGAAAAAGGAAATGCAAACGTTCTAATGATTACTAGTTCACCGATATTAAAACATCTATCATACCTGCTTCCTGGCTTTAATGCGCTTGTAGGCAAAATCAGGGAAAGGTGAGCAGGGGATATAGCGTCCTGAGCCAGATGTGGCCTGCAGCTTACCGTCCTCCAGAACAATTTTGCCCTGGCAGACCACCAACATGGGAGCACCATGCAATTCCATGCCTTCAAACACGTTATACTCTGCAGCCTGTATAGAAAAAAACATAATCATGTAAGATTCTACCATAAGCAATGCTAAGTGTATATCAAACAGCAGCTGGCTCAATACTGATGATGATGGTGATGAGGATGCTGATAAAGCCATTTTCATTTAACATATACAAGATTTTATATTACAAAAAATAACATGCAATTGTTAACTATTAACCATTTTCACTTCACAAAGAAAAGCCATGATGTTGAATGGTCCACCAGACTATCTACTAAACAAGTTCAATTAAAGTCAGATGGTTTAAAAACAAGTTACACTGATGTGGAAAAAAGGTAGAAGGCATTTTAAAGTCCAGCTCAGTTCAGTTTACCTTCAATGAGGAAAACATGAAACTACAGTCATATTGCATAGTTAAGGCTGTCATTCTACACCTGACTAATAAATTATATGGCTGATTGAACAACAGCAACAACTTCGTCATCCTTAAGAAAATCTGAATAATGACTCATTTATGAGATCATCATATTTTTTATTTTACACCAACAGAGTGTTTATGCAAAGGTTTTAATAAAGTATACTCTGATTCACTTAACTAATGCAAAAAGAATAAGGCACACGAGCCAGGTAACGCCACCCCAATAATTAAATATGATTAAAGAGCATTGGTATTATAAGTATTGGTATTATTATATCTAAGTGGCACGGTGGCTTAGTTGGGTAGCACTGTCTCCTCACAGCAAGAAGGTCCTGGGTTCGATCCCCGGGTGGGGAGATCTCGGTCCATTCTGTGTGGAGTTTGCATGTTCTCCCCGTGTCCGCCTGGGTTTCCTCCGGGTACTCCGGTTTCCTCCCACAGTTTAAAGACATGCTACAAGGTTAATTGGAGACACTGAATCGTCCTGTAGGTTTACCCAGCCATGTAACTGGAAACAGCTGCACACCGGTCCCAAGCC
>JAYDZG010000014.1:7585637-7604291 GCA_034509265.1 Microcambeva bendego
GAAACAGCTGCACACCGGTCCCAAGCCCAGATAAATGGGGATGAGTGGAGAAAGCAATGGCAAACTACTCCACTATCATTGGCGAAATACTTTATGGATCCATCAAGTGACCGAGCATCGGCTGCGACTAATCGGATAATAATCATCATCATCATCATTATAATATCTAATGAACAATAAGCATGCATACATAAGTTTCTTTTCCCCCTAAAGCTTTTTTGAGCACCCTAAAAGGTGGAAATCAACTTTTCTTTAAAAATAATTTCAGAATTAAATGGACACTGCTGTTAGAACAGATACATTAGTTAGATGAATTATGATTTTTGCAAGGTAGCATTAAATTAGAAAAAAGGAGCTATAAATTATAAACCTCCCCTCCCTTTCAGTTTTCTTCCATATCTTAAAACTATGCTGGCTGGATCATATGATTGTAGTCTAGATAGAAAAGCACCAGCAGCTGTCCTGACAGTCAGTAATGACAAATGTTACTACTTTTCCCACCCTTTCTCCCTTCTACACTCTTCTTTTTTGTCTAATAATAACACATATGTTAGACTCTCTTGTTAATTCTAATTTTCCCCACTGAAGACAAACTACCATTCCTCTTTTATTTTCTTTGTGGGTTATTTCTTCATTAGTTCTACTCTCTTTAGAACTTTCTGTTCAACCTCCATCCATTGACATTGCAGAGCATGCTAATCTGAAAGCAGCCATGTGATACTCTTTGCACACGACACTGCATTTTTCAGTCTGGGACACCAGGGTATTACAAAATAAATGTATCATTGCCAAGAAATATGTCATAGCCAAGCCTTCCTGTGAAACTACACACACCCACAAACATGCCATTTCAGGAAAACAGTGTTTTATAACAGCTAGTCATAAGGAAAATACAAAGAATTGTGTACAAGTTAGTGAAATTGAGGGGCCTGTGTAGAACTTAAAATCTTGGTCATGCTCTTTCAACCATTTTGGACTTTTTTAGCCATGTAAAAGATACAATCTGCCCCAGGGAATACAATCAGCATGTTTGGGTGTACATAATCTGCAAAAGTACATTCATACCCAACTCAGCTGATAATGCCTTCCACACCCTTATCAAGCCAGCTCAACATCACAGCCTTCATGAGCTACACACTGCAGTTGTCAAAAGTGGTCAAAATAATGTATGTTTGTTTTTGGAATGAAGGCCAGGCTGAGCTTCATATCTCAGAAATTCTGGACAAGCTGTACTTTCTCTTCTTCTTGACCATTAACAGCTGGACTTTTGAAAGGTAAGCCTTTCAAGTGAAGGCAGTTCCGTGAAGTAACCATGATTGGGTTCAAGAGGGTAATCACAAAAAAGGACTTGCAGACAGCCCCTGCAGAATTGTGTTAATCAGGCAGTAAGGTCTTCACTACTTAGTGATGGGTTTAAACACTATCAGGTGCAACATTTCATGACTTCACATTTTAAACAATTTTGGGTGCTAGAGTAGCTCGGTGGGTAGCTGAGGCTAATTGTTAAATTAGTAACCGAAACATGTGGTGATGCAGACTTTGGCTAAGAAGTTCGTCTAATACCCTGCAATTATTACTTGTCTTATTAAAACCATATCTAATTAGGGAGCTGCCAAGCAAAACTAGAGGCATTAAACATTTCAAAAGAAACATGTGCTTCCCTCACTACAGATGACTCAAAAAATAAATTCACTCACAGACAGAGAAAGAAATACTGAATTAGGGAAAAATATTTGGAACATGTTTTCACTATCTGGACATTACCAGTTGTTTTGCTAGCATTTTTATGAGTGTTTGTACATATATGGTTTAATTACATCCTGTGTCTTTCTTTGCTCAGTTAATCTCAAATCTCAAAGGAGACCACCATTTCCACCAAGATAAATCAGGAGGTCAGTGGAGGCCAGCCAACACCACTCTGTCTTTTATCTCTGTATATATCAATCTCTCAGGTTTAAAGCTTTCCTGTGCTTTTAACTATGTCTGTTTTTGTCATTTCTTTGTCAACGTATCAAATGCACAATTCAGCTTACATCCAAAGTCTGCTGGAGAAAAGTTCCTCTCTACACTGTGGAATTCTGCCTGGGGAGTTCAATCTTTGTGTTTTTGCCCTACAGTTTCTTCTGTGAAGTCTCTGTTGAAGATATTTGGGATGGCTCAGCAGTGAGACTCGGATTGCCAGGTATGGTGGTTTTCCACAGATTAACTGGTTAAATGGTTAATTGCATTAATTGATACCCATCCACCAATCCATCCAATCTCATCCCCTCCCCTCCCCTCCTATCCCTTCAATGCTAAATTTACTTCTTACTATTAAAAAGACACATTAATTATAGTGTGTCAACTAAATATGTTTTGAATGTTGTAAACATTCTTATTGAGAAATTTAAATATATATATATATCCTGAAATCTTACTGAGTGGTGGGCCTTTGCTGTAATGGTTCTGACTACATCTGGATCCCAGATGACCAAATCACTGTCAGAACCGACTGCTATTCTGCCCTTGCGTGGATACAGATTCAGGAGTTTGGCTGCATTGGTGCTGGTCACGGCCACAAATGTGTTCTCATCCATCTTGCCAGTAGCCTGAGCAAACAAAGTATGCAATTATTACATTTAAAATGACAGTATACATAACAAACATATTCAAATTGTACAGTATATCAGGTGTATTTTAAAGCAAAAGTTCTCATCCTTATTTCTCTTTTACTCCCCTGTATTAAACCAATACTGTGATACTCTCTACAGCAAGAATGACAAGTTCTTGCTCATTAGAAACTGAATCCAAAAAGATATAAACTATGGTTTGGGGATTTTCTGATTTTGAATGATGATGTGTGTTTTCTTATGCTGTACTGGCCGTGGGAGCCTCCTCACTAGGGTCGATATCAGCAGGATCATTGACCTTCGCATTTTTGTGGTGGGCAAATCAAATGTGTCCACTTTACCAAGACCCAACGTAGGCCACAGGCAGTTTAAAACAGGTCTATACGACATCACAATAAATATCCCATATGTCCCATAGCACTGTTGCCTCACAGCAAGAAGGTCCTGGAAGGTCCTTTCTGTATGGAGTTTGCATGTTGTTACTGTGTCTGAATAAGTTTCCTTCAAGATGTTCATTAAGGCCCCAAGATATAATAACAATAGAAACATTTTTCTGGATCAGTTCTCATTTTAATACATAGTTTTTTTTAATTCACTCACAGAAGTTATGCTGCAATACTGTAGTAAACAAATATAAAGTACTTAGGAAGCAAGCATCCTCACCACAGCTTTGTCCCAGATAAGTGACATTCTCTCTTCCACTCCATTTACTCCTTCGGGGATCTGAGTGAAGTCATCTTTCCCAATAGCTTTCTGAGCCACGCTGAATGTACAGTGTGCACTGCCGGTTACATTCAGATCACCACTGGTACAAAGAAACAGAGTAAATAATCTATATTAGCACACATACTTTACATATCATCAAAACAAAGCCATTACAGTTTGATAATCACAGAAAAATTACTCATTAGAAGTGACTGTTATTGGTCATTAATTTTCTTGGAACAAACAATGTGCTCACCAGTACCCAATTTAGTGCAAAACAGGAACCCAATGTTCCTGTGAGGGTCTTAGTATTGTAATAAAATTAAGCAAAATACACTGGCCTATTTTAATTGTGAAATAAAATAAAATCCAATAAAGGCACATATTTACCTAAAAGCTCAGGCTAATTACTCTTTAAAAATGTTTAATGTAAACCTCCTGTCTAAACCCATTGAATGAACTAGAGAGAAGATTTAATTAGAATGGCTACTGTAACTCAACTGTCTGTGATGTTAATAGATTAACCAACCAATATTCTGCTTAAATAAAATTGTGCCCTGGAAGAGCCTTAAAGAGAACCAACATTAAGTGCTTAATATGGGGTGAGAATAGGGAGGAATACAGTTCCTTCCTTCTATGGTATGTGGACGAATAACTTCTGTATCCAGGTAAGGAAGATTACAACAAAGAAACAGGAAAGAAAGTGCGTGACAATTCAAGTTGATAATTGAAGCTGAAATTTAAAGTTAGAATTAGCTACTGTTTAACTTATGACAGTGGTCTTCCTGAAACACAGGAAAGCATGTTAAAAGCCATTGCTTGCAGATTGTCTGGCAGGAACATAGGGAATTTCCAAGTACATGAGTGTTTTATTGTAATTCTCACAACCAGTAATGTAAGCAATTCTGAACTGGCACAGAACATAGCAGTGCTAGTTTCTTCCATAGCTTTGCTCTGGTGATGATGTTTGAAGACTTTTGAGCTGTACCTCTCTTTAAGCGGAGTGAAATCAGTCAATTAGTCAATCTTACTGATTGCACTGTAGCTGCCTTTTTTGTTCTTGGCCTAAACAACATACTCAGGGATTTAGAGGTGACTCTTGGTTCTCTGTGTTCAAGAAATGTGGGTATTGTGTTTGTAACTTTTAGGCCGTATACACAAACTTGTTCAGTCTTAATTCCTCAAGCTAAAAAATGCTGAAAAGATCAATCAGGTATTGTCATTTCAATATTTATAGAAATCTCATCTTGACTGGATTACTGTAATGATTTGTACAATTGTTTTATTCAATGAGCTGCAGATTGTTCAGAATAGGTTCCCTTGTTTTTAACAAAAATTACATTTATGGACCACATCAGTCCAGTCCTAGCCTCCCTTAATTGGTTGCTTGTCAAAATTTAGTATAAATCTCTCAAAGTTTTAATTCTTACCTCTAGGGCGCTAAAATGAAAAGTGACAGATTATATTTGAGAATTGTTTAGTTCCCCTTGAAAATTATAAATCAATGAGGTCATCCAATTAAGAGGTTCTAGTTGTGCACTGAATACACATACAGAAGTGGAAAGGGGGACTTCCGGCTCCTATGTATGGAACCTCTTCTTGATATCACTCTCTTAGTTTACATTGACCTTTAAGAAAAAGCTTAATACTAATGACTATTTTTCAATTAATCTATTGACTACTTTATTGATTAGTTGATTAATGTAACAACTTTTCTTTGAAATTATTAAGCTTTTTTGGACTTCTTTTATGTTAACAACAAACTGTATGACATAATAATATGACACAAAACTAAATGTAAACAGATTTTTTTTCCATATTATCAAAGTGGTCCATATAAAATAAAGTGCAACGTGTGTTTATGGCATTCCATACACAAAGGAATTTGTTTTAAGCAGAAATATAATAGATATAGCCGAGTCTCGTAAAGTTCAACGTGCAGTAAAACAAAAATAATCCAGATTCTAACATTAACATTCACTTAATAACTTACTTCACATTCTAAGCAATGTAAACGGGGGTGTTTAGCATGTGAAGCATTTAACAGGCAAAACGTTTTGCACTTTGCTCGCTTAATGAAACAATGTAGAAGTAAACATTTTTGCCCTATCACATTCGCCCTAACTGAACTTGCTAAGAAAGTGTGTATACCAAGATTTCCACAATTAAGCAGCTTAATGAAGCATTACATCCTAGCTTTTGATGATTTTGTTCTTGGAAAACTTTGGTCTTGGAGAATTTTTGTTTTGTTTACCTAGCTAAGAGTGTGTTCAAGTAGTCTGGGGTAGTGGGGTCTGGGCTGAGGGGTGGAGAGGTCACATAAGATGCAGCCTTGGCCCAGTTTTTGCTCCAGTAGTGAGTTCCATCTGTACCCAAGCTGGCAGTGATTGGCTCCCCAAATACAACATTACCTGTAAAAGAAGTATGCATATACACAGAATATTAAACTAAATGTAAAGCCCACATTTAAAGAGTTAACACTTCAATAATTTAGTCAGGAGACAACTGCTACAGTGATTTCATTCCATCTTTTGCACTGATCTGGCTTCCACAGAATCGCTGGGAACAATGCAATAACATACCCCAGATGGGATGCCAATCCGCTTGAGCTCACTCACCAAGCTGAGGGTTTTTTTTCCCACACATTACTCTGCAATTCTGAAGTTGCCAATTCCCAACAAATACTTGAGTTTCCACTATTACACAACCTTGCTTAGGGGCACAAGAAAGGCAATTAGGTGGTGGAGCTTGAACATTTTAATTACTAGTCCAATACCTTAACTGCTGCACCAGTACGGGCTCTACAAAGCTGGATAATAGCATGAAACAGAAATGGTATCCCACAGCAAGAGATTAGTTCGCTCCCTGTTCCCAGCCACAAATTATTGCTCATGACATATTCAGGGCACAAATCTTCAACCTTACAATTGTAAATGTCAATGGTTCCACCTAATCTGTTAGAATGTAAGGGAAAGAATGAAGCATGATTTTCATACCTTTTTTTCTGGCCTGTGATATTATGTCAGCTGCGCTTTTGCTCATGACACGGGTCACATACAGGGGACAGTTGGTTTGACTGGCAATGGTGATGGCTCGGTACACTGCCTCTGCTTCCAGCTAAACACACACACACACACACACACACACACACACCTTGTTTTTGTTTTTAATTAAGCAGCTTGAAAGAGTATTCGCCTTAATCTGGTACTATTTAATGGATTGTGTACACATCCCCAAATCCTCAAAAAGTTGGGTCATTAGTGATGTTTTATTGATTATTTATTAATAATAACCCATTCCTGCATTTCAGACCTGCTGGGACAGTAAAGCTTTACACTTTTTATGATGATGTAATTCGTTTTCACCACAGTTTTGGCACTGAGGTGTTTTATTTTGTCTCATTCTTCCTGCAAACACATTTTAAAATGTGCAACAGTACAGGATCATCGCTGTCACAAATTTCTGTTTTACATACTCTATTGGTGACCGATCAATCGTTCACATAACGTGTCTTGTTGAGAAACGCACAGATGTCCCTGGAAAATATGATGCCTTGAAGGCAGCAAATGTTGCTCTATGATCTCAATGTACTTTTCTACAGTAATGCTGTCATTACTGTAGTGTAAATGACCTTTGCTAAGGGCACTGACACAGCCCCATTCCATGACTGGATGGATGGTCTAGATGGTCTTTTCCGTCTTTGGTCTGGTGCACATGATATGGAATGCTGATTTACATTTACATCTTCAGCATTTAGCAGATGCCTTTATCCAAAGCAAGTTACATTACAGTTTTTGTCTGAGCGATGAGGGTTAAGGGCCTTGCTCAAAGAGCCTACAGCAGCACCTATTAGTGGTGGGGTTTGAACCAGCATCTTAGGGATTATTAGTCCTCTATCCTAACCACTAGGCTACATCTTGCCCAAATGCAGCATAGCTGCTTTATTTGACCACAATGCAAGTTCCCACTGAGTGATGGTCCATCGAAGAGCTCAGAGAAGTTGACGCTGCTTCTGTACATGGTTAGCATTAGGCTTTTTTGCACTGCAGGTTTTAAACTGCATTTGTGCATGTAACTGTATTATTGTGCTTAACAAAGGTTTGCAAGTAATCCCTTACACATGCCGCTATATCAACTGTTGAGTGATGATGTGATGATGTGACTCCTTGATGCAGTGCAGTTTGAGGGATTGTAGATCACAGCCATTCAGCTTAGCCTTTACACAGTGTAATTCCTCTTGACACCTCAAATCGTTAAATGATTTTTAAGCACTGTAGAGAAACACCTCACTTCATTACTAGCTCTAACTTGCCCCACCCTAACAATGTGTTACAAACCTAAAGTCAGGCATTTTTGGGTTATTTTTAAAGTAAATGTGAGGAATTTTTTTCTGCTATAAAGTTTCAATAACATGCACAATAATTTATTGATCTATTCATACCGACACCTTACCTCCTCTGGGCGGCTGAGAACATGCCCCTCTGGTCCTGTAATACCCATCCCCAACATCCGTGCCTGCTCCTGTGGACACCAAATAAATTGTACATAGTTATAGTATGACTCAGTGCTGATCTGCATGCAGATAATATAAGTCAGACTGTCTTTTCTGTTCTGTTATTGCCTTTTAATGGAGTGGAAAAGGATCTAAATTGTGTAATGGGGAAAGTCTGACTATCATGTAATTCTTGTCAGGTCTAACCAAATAAATCCACACTCGATGGACTATAATAAATGCAGGCAATAAATTCAACAAGCCAGGTCAATCAATTGATCAACCAATAGACTGAAGAGAATTCTGAGACAAAAGTTCCTGAAACAAGCAGACCTAAATATTTCTGCATTCCTGGTACAATAGATCATTACAATAGAAGATAACCAGTGCCAGATGATGTCTGTGGATTGCAAGAGTATAAATACTATTAGATTCAAGATTATGTGCACTAACTGTCATCCTCTGTAAGATGTTTATAGGGACCAACATTTACAGCACAGAAAAACAAATTCTCCCTAAAACTAATCCAAAATAATTTAATTTAATTTAATTAGGGACTTTACAGGGTATTTAAAAATGAATAAATGCTTGAAACATATATTATAATCACAGAACAATCCTGAATGTTTTGGCTTGGTGCTCAGGTTACACACAGCCAAATTATGATAACCCACTTCTGCTAGGATCCATGGTTGTTTGAATCTCCAGTGGTGCTAACGGTCAGGGGTTTTACATACAGACATACTCTCCAGGATAAAGTAGTGTTTTATGCCATCAAATGATTATGGAAGGAGAGACTTAAATTAATTTACCTATGAATGATTCATGAAGGGTGGCATTGTGCCTAAGGTGGCACTCTATGGGTGGCACTTTCAAATCAAACAAGTGTTTGATTCCTAGGTTGGGTCCTTCTGAAATTTTCTGTATGGGGTTCCTCCAGAAGCATGCAGTCAGGTAATTTGGAGATTTAGAATTTCCTATTGGTGAAAGTGTGTGTTTGTGTCTGCCCTTGATGGACTGGCTGTTCTAGGTGTTAGTGTGTGCCTTGCCTCCTTTGAAAAGCTTGGATATGATCCAGCGCCCCCCCCAAAAAAAAAAAAAAATAAAAAATTAAAAAAAAAATATATCTTATACTTGCAAGTATACTCCTCTATGCACATGTTGATCTTGGCTTTACTGCCATGGTTTGTGGGGTCCCAGTGATACTAGTGTTGTGTGGGTAAATGAAAATGTTTTTATTATTTTATAAGCTACACCTACTATACACATAGTGGATTTGTGGATTTCCAGAACCTCAAATATATGTAAGACCAATATGGCTCAACTCAATAGTCAGCAGGCTAATTGTAGACGTACTTTAGCCACGATTTCTCCATTTTCTGCATGGACCTGGACAACTCCTCCCAGTTCCCCAATGAAGGTAAAGATCTCATAAAGCTGCAAAAACAGAAGAAGCATTTTTTAAACACTACTCATTTACTGGTCCCCACTGACCACACATAAACACAGATTTCTACTGTATATACTCATTTACAAAACAACCAAACATATGAAGATAAAATAAAGTATTTTGTTTTTAATTAAGTACATATAGGACAGTGGTAGCCTAGTGGGTAGCAGATTGAACTGGGTGAAGCAGATTAAACTGTGATTAAATCCTGGCTCTGCTAAGCAGCCACAATTGTGATCAAGAGCAAGGCCCTTAAACCTGTCAGCTTCATTCCAGGGCTGACCCAACACTAACATTCTCATACTTCTTCTAAAAAAGTTACATTATATGAAAACAGTGAAATATCTGATGTGAGAAAAAAGGCTTGGCTAACAACAGACATTCCACTTGATCCAAAACGTGTTAAATAACACTACATGGTTGGCTGCATAGTTTTGACCATATAGTGTTCTGCACTCAAAATAGTATCACATTATTAAAGCTCATGTGCTTGTACTGTATTGTGACTACAATTAATTCTAACCACTTAGTCAAATTTATGATTGTAATGAAAGATTTTAAAAACTTTTTAGTTTAGTCCAATGCACACCATTCTGGTTTAAAGTATTTTAGAATGATGTTTGACATTTGTAAATGAACATTTATGGCATTATTTTAGTACATAGATGGATTTGTGATGACTCACCTCACTGTTGTTCATCTGATAAAAATCTTTGTAAGCCATATAAACTTGGAAGGAGTTCACTCCTGCATGAGGACATGAAGAGTTAGTACACATTGGGCAGCATTTACAAAGCCAATTGTTAAAACAAAGATTGGGACCAACACATTGCTATTGGGTTAAAAGAGGCTCTAGCTATAAACTTCTAACCAACTTTTTCTACATTCCTTTGTTCATATTTAGCACCAATAAGTATGTTACCGTGTGCCTTGCACCCCTACCCAGCCCCAATTAGGATAAGTGAACTGAACTTTGTTAATATTTAACTAGATAAAACAGCTTGTTCTGTTTTTATATTTACATATACATGTTGTGTCTGGTCAATTTATTAATAATATACATCCATTCTAACACATTTTTAAAAGGTTGAAATGGCAATTTACGGCTAGTAATGAAGTCGGGGAAAATGCAAAAGCACCATTCAAAAATGAGGAGTAACATTTGTCAGAAATATGTGAGAAAAGTATTGAAAAGTTTAAAGCCAATGTTGCTCAAAGAAAGATTGGAAGAATTTGCACATTTCTTGCTCTGCAGTGACTCATGTCATTAAACGATTCAAAGTATCTGGAGTAATTTCATATAAAAAAGGGCAAGAGTGCTAATCTAAACCAAACTCCTAAGATTTTATATTCTTGAAATGGCACTGTATTAAGGACCATCATTCATCAATAGCTGATATGACCACATGAGCAAGGGATTATTTTGCCAAACCTGTGTCAAGCACTGCAATTCTCTGTCACAAAATAAACATGTATTGTGATCAGATAAATCAGTATTTCAGATATTTTTGGAAGAGGGTGAAATGGTGGTGAAAAGGAATGGCAACGTTTCAAAGTGGTAAATGCTTTACTGGCCCAACTGTTTAAAATGTGTTTCAGGACTAAAAGGCAAGAATTTCTGAATGTTAGAACATGAATTAAAGTTCACCAGACCAAATTTCCCCAAATGATTTGGGTTTACACTCTGCAATGACATGAAGGTTACATTTCCATACTGCCCCATGTTTTCTGACTTGTGGTTCTATTTATACATTACAAATATACAGGTAATACAAAATACACTATGTAGATTCAATATGTGGAAACGTTGAGTTTCTAAATTATGTGGGACAATTTAGTCACAATAGTCCCAAGACCTACACTATCCCTTACCTTTCTCCTTCAACAGTGTCTCCACCTCCAGCTTGACGCTGTCATTCCAGTGGGTGATGTCCACATGGAGGGAATAGTCACAGCAGGCTTTTTCATCTGCCCACTCTCTCCAGTTCTTGTAAGCCTCTAGTAGACTGCGGCCCGGATCTGTGATCACATGGTCCACTGCAGAAGACAACGAATACTAAGAGTAAGTAAGACATTAGGGATTGAACCAACATTATGCTTGCTGTTCCACAAATCAAATTACTTGCTGATGCTTAATCACCTTTATCTTCAGTCATTTTTTCACCACAAGAAACACCAACTGCAAAACAGGCTCATTTACTGGACAGAGCCCAAAACACAGACCGGCTGACCCACTCATTTGTATGGGCATATTGGGTACAAGGAACATAACCCAAATCTAAGAAATGCCACCCAAGTAACTTTTTTATCTCATATTTATCAAGTTAAATATAAGAAAAAATACTTAAATTTCAAAGCTAGCTAACTTAAAACCTCAATCTGGTCAAATGCATTTACACTCATTTTGCTCTATTTCCTTCACTTTGATTCCTGAAACTTATAGTTCCTAAAAGTTCATTAAAAAACTTTCAACAATCTCAGGTGTAATGACTAACAACTCTGTTGTTTAATTATTATATAGTAAATCATTCAGCTAGTTATGTGACTCATATATCCTTATACTGTATATTATATGTCAGAGTACAACTGGCTTTATATAAAAGTAAATGAGGGTTTGACACTCCAAGCTTACTCACAGGTTTATCCATCTAGGAATTTCTAAAAATAAATGTTGATGCTTTTACGAAATTATGGAAAGTCACCAAGACATGATGCAGGAAATCATCCCCACCTCAGTAACTTTTTGTCCTCCAAACAAAGAAATTTCTTACCAATCATGGTGGTTCCTCCGATGAGAGCAGCCTGAGTGCCCTGACAAAAATCATCTACAGTGGTGGTTCCATGGTAAGGCATCTGGAAGTGGGTGTGAATGTCAATGCCTCCAGGGATCACCATCTTCCCCTCTGCCTCAATCGTTTTTACCCCTCCTGGAACTATCAGGTTGTCTCCAATTTGCCTAAAGAATTTGGTTTAATGTCAACTGATAAGGTCTTCTTTTCAAATACTGTTACACATACAGCCATGGAAAAAATAAGAGACCACTTAAAAATGATCAGTTTATTTTAGTTCATAATTTCTGGGTATATGTTTGACTAAAATGAGCAGTGTTATAAACTAAAACAAACTGAGATCTATTATTTTTTCCATGACTGTTTATTACAATCAATATAAACAGCAAATAAATTAAATGTATTTAGATTACATATAGCATGGGACATATGCATTACAAAAGTCTGCGGCTATCAGCATGGGGGTCAGCAGCAGAGAAAATATTCACATGACATGAGACACATCTTGTGTTTATAAATCTAGACCACGTCTTGGCTTATGTCAAGGGTTTTAATTATAAACTAAAACAAACTTTTTTGTCAAACACTATTGCCTAGATTTGATAAACTTTCAATTGTTGAGATTTTGGCCAGTTCTTTTTTATCCACCTGAACATCATTACAATAAAGCAACTATCATGATTTATATACTGTAAACTTCAACTCTATACTGCAACAGTAATGTCGCTTTGGATAATGGAAAAACTCCTGAGCAGTAGAAAGAAGCCAAAGTTTCGATGTCGGTGCGATATGTTTTCTGAAATCCAGCTTACTTAATAAGACCATCTTCCATGTAGATATCACCAAAGAATGAGTGGTCATCATTTACAATCCTGCCTCCTTTAATCAAAAGCCGTTCACTCTACAATACACAGGAAAAAGAGAGATAAATAGAAAACAGAATAAGAGATGAGGGAGAAAAAGAATGAATTAAGCAATCACAAGCTTCTCCACAATAGTTTGTTCTTGGACAAGTATTTGGGAACTTTCCAATTCTGTTTCAACAGCTGAAAAAATAAACAAAAAACCCCACACATTGTATGTGAATGAAAAAGTTTTCTGTTCCAATAAACTTAGAAACTTGGTTCTCTGGTATCTGTGATTCTGATAATATATTTAATTGAGTTTAAAAGTATGGATTGTTGTCAAGTAACACCATAATTTACCATGGGCTTTTGTTAGTCCTGATGTACTGTATGTTTCTGCAAAACGACCCTGGATGTTATTCTTCATAAGAATTTTTTAAAATCTTTTCACCCAACCAGCCATTCCTGCAGCTCCTTTAATATTACTGTAGGTCTCTTGGCAGGCTATAAGTTTTCTTACTGTCCTTTCACATGACAAAAACATTTAGTTCATGTTAATGTCACCCTTGACATTTTTTATTCACTTGCTGACGATGTCTTAATCATTTTCCATTATATGTGTATTTATTGTCTTGGTATTGTTTGTTCCCTTCTCCTGACTGATATCTTTCAGCAATAAGATCCATTTGATGCTTTGTAAGATCTTTGCTGTACGTGAAGTGTCTTTAGATGGCAGTTTTGTACACTTGATAAACATAGCCATCTCCCCAAATACATAATAATAGTGTGTACAAACTTAAATAACCACATATTTTTCCCCCTGGTTTTCGTTTGTTTTGTTACCAATTTGTATAGATTATAGGTCACATTTAAGGTGGAAATAAAGCTATCTGATGTTTTAAGTCAAAAACACCTAGCATTTTAACAATGGAGTGTATACATGTTATCCACTGTAAATATAAGAACACATTTCTATGAGTAATTATTTAATAGTCAGACGCATTTAGGTGCAAACTACATTCGAGTATTTACAGACCAAGTACATTTACATTCTCAGTATTTCTCAGATGCCGTTATCCAAAGAAACTTACATTTGCAGTATACAGTCTGAGCAATGAGGGTTGCTCAAGGGCCCAACAGCAGCAACCTGGCAGTAGTGAGGTTTGAACCGGTGACCTTAGGATTACTAGTCCTGTACCCTAAACACTACGAGAACAACTGTGACAAATGTTAAATTAGATTTCGAGTCTGAATGAATTCCATGCTCATCAGCTTTTCTGTTCTCACTAGTATGCAGGACAAATCTGGGTCACATATGAGGAAAGGAATTGGATCTGGGCCATCATTGCCTGCAGTGTGAACACATGGAAACTCTAAAGGTATTATTCCAAGTAGTGAACAATTCTATTTTATTTAGTCATCAAAAGTAAAAATTTAAAACATTAATATACTGCAGTCTGTTCTGCATCACATTATTCTCTTTCTAGCTTATCGCTTTATTGATTTTGGCTGTGCTACAGTCAGGGTTGCTTGGCTTTGCACTTTTCTGGTTTTGTGCTGATGGCTTGTGTTTAACCTGGGTGCCCTATTTAGCTGTATGTACTTATTTCTTAGCAGTTAACTGTGTACTAGCACAAAAATATTTTTTATATCTGACTAATTCTGATATCTGAGCTCTCAATGTACAATGAGTTTTACCGGTCAAGGTAGCCCAAATCTATCTTTTTCTATTTATACAACAATGTCACCAGGCATAACATTATTATAACTAATATTGTGTTGGCCCACTTTTTGAAGCCAAAACAACTTTGCAACTTTCCAACTTTGATGGACTGTGTGTTCTGACACCTTTCTATCATAACCAGCATTAACATTTTCAGCATTTTGAGCTACAGGAGCTAGTCTGCTGGCCAGCCTTCACTCCCAAAATGCATCAATGAGTCATGGCCTCCAAGGACCCTGTTGCTGGTGTACCATCCTTCCTTCGCTGGACGACGTGATGAATAGATAATGTTATTCCCTTCCCCTGTCAGTGGTCATAATGTTATACATGGTCAGTTAACTGCTATCTGATCCACTTTAAAACATTGTAATAAGTTATCTTCTTGTACTGATTATATAAGTCTTGCCTGTCAACTGGGTTTTTGTCTTATTTAGAAGTCTTATCTTCTGTGTTTCTTCAAGCAGTAGCCTAGTGGTTCAGGTACTGGCCTATTTATTAAAAGGATGCTGGTTCAAACCACAAAGGTTGCTGATGTTGGGCCCTTGAGCAAGCCCCTTAACCCTCAATTGCACAGACTCTATACTGTAACTAATTGAAATCGCTTTGAATAAAGCGGTTGCTAAATGCTGAAAATGTAAAATTCTTCTTCTGAACAAATACGCTAAGCTACAAAATATAAAAATAAAAAATACTGTCTGACCCCAGATTTAACAGGCGTTATATGTTAAATGTAAATGTCTTTGAAGAAAAAGGTCTACATTTGTCAAGGAGTACATTTGTCTGGTTCCAGGATACCAAAATCATTTGATATTTTCTACAAATAATGCTGAAAAAATTTGAATAATGTTCAAATGAATGCATTACATTATGTATGTAATTTAGTGACTGTATAAGTCTTGTTTGGGGAGGTGCTGTGTAAAAGGGAAAAACTAACACTACATAAAGTCCAGGACTGCAACCACTGTTGCTTAGTGACCCAAATATTTACCTTACACACATGCACAATTTGCTATTCCAACTGGATGAACAGTCAAACCATGTAATCAATTTAAATGAAAGGCGACAATGCATTAGGAACAAGACAAGAAATTTCAAAATAAAATTTTGCTATTTACATTTTGGCAGGGTCACATGGGTTGCCTAATTCACGAAGTTACCCCAGACACACTCAAACCTTGTGAAAAGCCATGCTGTGGTAACAGAGGCTCTTACAGAGTTCACATTGATGTTTTTGGAATGGAATTCCCAACAAGGTAATAGTTAACATCGACAGATGTGTGGCTATATAGTTTATCAGTGTAACTCAGAATGTTTATCCTACGTCTGATATTATGTCTGGGTTGCTGTACAAATCTTTTAGACCCATGATAATTAATTAACCAATCATGATAACCTTACCTGTTACCAACTAATCAACCCTGTAAGTGCACACAAAGTTCTCATTGTGGCTCACAATGTACAGAAGGTTTACAGACCTCCTAGCAATGTGTGCATTTCAACACTGTAACTGAATAAATATAAATAATAAAACAGGTGTTGTAAGAAGGTTATGGCCACAGTTTCCTCCACAATGATTGACGTCCTTTTTAAATATACGTAAAAGGGAGATACTCTACAAGGTAAATTTAATTTCACACAAAAAAATTAACAACCTAAATTTGTTTGTGTAAAAGCAATAAAAAATACTATAATTACATATGTCCTAATTATAGACCTTCTGATTTATTTGAAACAAAATATAACCAAATATTTTTTTATTTATTTTTTACATTGTCAAGTTAATATAAATTTTCTAGTAATCCAGAATTGTTCTACTTGGGTTTAGACAGTATATGAGGTAACAATTTTAGTCATACTTCAGCATAGAACACATAAGAAAAACACAATGCATATAAGGGACCTTCATAGGTCAGCAAATGGCTCTACAGTAATTTTTTCCAATAATTAAATAGTACATATCACTGGGAACTGACAAACTTGATTGGACAAAAACCCAAGTTTGTTTTGCTCCTCGGCATGGTGCAGAGATAATATCAATCCCCCCAAATCACTATTAAATCACTATTATAATTTTAAAAACTAAAATTCCCACCGGGTGAAACATAAATACCAACAAAGTACTTGTTTGTCATCTAATCACAAACATTAGCAAATAGAGTTTGTTTATTGCTGCTGTGACTTTAAATGGAACCATGTTTTACATTTGGATTAGCTCATAAAAAAGGGTTGGCACAAAAAAGAATGACTGCACTGAAACATATCTGAGGTTTATTTTTAAGCATTGTGCCCTGGGAACATTGTTAGGGTGTAAGCTAAATGCGTGGTCAGTGGATCTTTCAACAGGCCAGTTATGCAAAATATATGTTCAAATAAACACAAAAGTGGTTTATTGAACAAAACGATCAAGCTTCTGTCATTGACATGCTAGTCCCTGGAACTAAACCCAACAAAAAGCCTTTGTGCTGAAAACCTGGGACACTGGATTGTCTGGAGGTTATAGAATAATGTTATACAAAGTAGTAAATGCAGGGTTGCCAATAAGTGTGGCATTTGTGGTTTTGTTAAAAATGTAATTCTCAGTGATGGACTTTTTACTGTAAATAAATACACTTCGATTAAAAGTTGCATATTGAAAACGTGATTATCTGATAACCTTTTTAATACCAGTAACTGTGGAAAGGACTGTAGTCGTTTTTTGGGATGCCATGTTCATACAGTATATTGATGATGTGAGATTACTGTTATAATTACTACACATGTGTGCAATCTCTGCCCAAAATATCCTGCTCTAAATTAATTCACGGTCCTAAATTTGCATTAATGATAATAGTACTGGTGCCCTTTTGCCAGATGGCCAGTATGGGGGAGAGAAAATGTGACCACACCCAATTCAATCTCTCAACACGCTCAAATTGAACTGCTGTGACAGTGACAGAAAGCGTGCAGCAGCTTAACACACAACATCAATTTAAAATTTCAGTATGCAGATGATAATATTGAGTATTGCCAAAATCAGTTTTGCTATTTGATTAATTGATTGTTTGGTGAATTCTTGCGTTTGCTGCAACCACACGCCAAATAATACTAAGACAATTAGAAATAAATTGTCCTTATAAAATATAGATACTTGGACTTGCGTTGTTTGTATTACGTAAACAATAGCAACATTGATATTTATAAATGTATCAATTGTAGTAATGGCTGGATATGGGCGTGTTTGCTCTCCTACTGCAGTCCAGAACCCACATTCACACAAATGCTTCACTAGATTAGACAATAGGCACAGCACTCATTATAGCCAGATAACAAAACACGTTGGCTTTATGTTTTAGCAATATATTTAAAATAATTTGCTGCATATTTGTCAGGCATTGTTGTAAATTAAATACAATATGATGCCGGTAGCTATTAAAACACGTCTACTGGAGACAAGAACGTCCTCAGAGCATCAAGCAGGGCGTTTATTGTGCATGCAATTCCATTCTATAGTCTTCCACCAGGCTGCGATTACACATTGTCTAACAAAAAGCTCATCAATGTTTTATTTATGCATGTAAAACATCTATACAGCTCCCTGAATGATCTCATTAAACCACAATAGAACAAAAGGACATCATCTACTTCAATCTAATCAGACAATGTATAAGGGTTCACTTACTGTGATCTTTGGAATATTTTTTTTGCCTTGATAAGACATTATTCCAAGCCGGTGTGGATGCTAAAGCAGAAGATGTTGAAGATTTTTCCAAAATATATTGGTGGATTGAAAATGGAACGGTACACTGGAGCGTGCGTAGTCTATAGAAGAGGCTAAGAAGCGAGAGAGCATCACTGCGGGACTCCTCCCTCTATATAATGTGCGCTTACAGCCAGTAGAGGGCGCGATGTCCCGCAAAACACATAGGTTACAAATAAGACGGAACCTTTTCCATTTTTACCATAAACGGGGGAAGGGTGGAGGGTCGTGGGGGTTGTTCTAAACCAGCAATTCTCCCCCTTTTTTCTAAACCCTGTGTTAAAAAATAATTTAGACCACAATGA